>JAUELE010245200.1:0-19733 GCA_031471655.1 Diodora aspera | reverse complement strand
AAAAATGCAGTCTATATGCTATCACCTACACTCATGCAAAAGAGCATGCTTTGAACCAAATGTGCATTCTACCCCCACATTTTGGGACCCAACATGCACACTAAAATGAGGGATATAAATTATTCATAAAAATCAGTCATGGTACAATGGAGATAAACCGAAGGTTTTCTTCGTTTGTCCGTGGTCTATCGTAGATTCGACCATGAAATCAAATGCTCATTGGAAACCTCACGCTCACGGAGAAAGGTCATAGGTCATGAATCTGACCAATCAGAGAGCTTCTAGGTTTTATTACCCAGTGCGAAAATAACGACTTTTATTTACTCGCGTATCTTGAACCGTATGGATAATAATAACAAAAAATGTGCACATACCGTGATTGATGCCTAAAACATACAGCATGTTTAATGATTTTGCCTAATACAAATAAGATATTAAATTCCCAATGAAATATTCCTTTAAAGCGTTCCTAAACTGTCTGAACAATCTTGTTGTGTACATCGCTTCGTTCTACTTATCGGTTATTGTCAATAATGTACATGTATATATATTTTGAACAGCCTGCAATGCACGCAACCAGTGATCATGGATAATCTGCAACAACGTAAAACAATTACCGATCCTCTCAACAATTTTCTCGATCGTATGCAAGAGTTTCAAAATATCCGGTCTGCATTCGGCATAACCTGTGACGTGTCGCTTTTTGTTATCCAGCCATTTAGTAATCTCCGTGCCGCGACGTGTGATGTTTCTTTTTAATAATGCAAACTGAATCCTTTTCAATCTGCCAAGATTAAGGGGTTTACGAGGTTATTTATTGACGCCAGCACTTTTATAGTGTCTACTCTACAGTATATGTTATTTATTTAACACAAACTGCTCCAAACATTTGTACCGCTAGGGAACAGAGAACCAACTTTAAGCAAAGTGCCAGGAAAATAATTTTGCTTAGCAGAGTTCTCCTGCGTGTGGCGGACATTAGCGTTGCCTAAACTTCAACTTGACTGAACTCATTCAGATGAACTTTCAAGATGATTGCAACAGCAAATGCATCAACCCGTGCATGATCTTGCGAAAGCACTCATTGAACAACAGTAATGACTTCCGCTTTGTGTGGGTTTCTCCACTCCATGAGAAGAAATGTCGCTGGTATGGCCTCCCTGGGATAACACTCGTAACTGATTTCCCCTGTTGCAGCAGTGTTAATGCAAAGATGCTTGCTGGATGACAGCAGCTTAATACGCATCTATACATAGTAAAAATTAATAGATTCATGAAATAATCATCAATTCCCTGATGTTTCTGAGTACATTTGAACTTGCATAAACAACGTTGTAACATGTAACTTACCCACAGGCGGTGTCATCATCTTTATGTTTTACCAGCTGACCGATGGCATCTGAACAAAACTGTATCATGCTCTTTAGGCTTGAGTCTTTGGTCGGACATGGATTCATGGCACCAAAAATAAAACCTGGAATTAAGTCCTACATGTATATTCATATTACTTCGTTAGGTTTTGTTTGTGAGCACGTGAATACGTGTTTGAGTGAGTATACATACATGAACGATACGAAGGTTAACTGAATAGGGTTTAACACCTCGTAAGATTAACAGAATCACTTACCCCTGCATGTGCCTGCATTCACACCATGAGTGATATCTTGGTTCTGTTCCAGGGTAGTCAGTATGTCAGGCACAGGGCACGAAAGACCTCGTACCTTCAAGTTGTAAGCAATGCAGGATACACCAATGCGCATATGTCTGAAATACAAGGATGTCAATCCTTTAGATAGACTGAATGTATCGTATGAAGCCATATAGGTCTTTTACTTTATTTTGACCGGTGTCTATATCAGCGAGACTTATTGTTATTTAAATAAATTGCATTCATCAAAGAACTCCTAGCTGGAATAATGATTTTACTTCCAGTAATATAACAATATTAATGACATAGAGGATATTCAAGATTTCTCCCCAAATACCATGTATAGTTCATCGAGTGGATAAGGGGAATCCATGTGGTCACGAGTGGCGAAGCGTAGCGTAGCCACGAGTGACCACATCGATTCTCCCTCATCTCCCTCAACACTCGGGGGTAATGTTGATGTTTACATTCCCATATATGTTGTTTCCAGTTAGGAGTGAACTCAAAATGTTGCGATGGTCGGCCCTTGAGAAGTTATTCCCATGTGACGACGAGGCAAAGTCATCGGAAGGAGGTCTGCTGATACTGATAGTAGGCTACCACTGGGAACTGTCACTGTGGCCCGGCGTGGTTCAACTCAAGAAAAGCGAGTTCATTTCCACCGGCCTGGTTTGTTGTGTCGGACAAAATGTGGGAGATTGATTTCTGTTATTCCGCATTCAGACTGCTGTAGCTATTCAACGAATTGACATTTTTGTGCCCTATATTATAATTTTAAAAAAAACATGATTTTTTTTCCTGAATTTAGAGCATTGGTTCTCTGTGAAGATGTGAAAGTAGTTCCGGCTGGGTTATTTTTCACCAGTGAAAATATAGGTTTTTATTTTTCACTAGTGAAAATAACCTTTATTTTCACTAGTGAAAAATAACCCAGTATATTCAATTGGATAAATCCTGGTATTCCATCCAAATTAAATAATAAAAATGTCCCCACCCCATCCCTGAGTGACAAGGTCTACAGTAGACTATATAATGACTTAGTTGAGAAACCGTAGTTCTAAGTGGTTTGCTAACTCTCATGTTTTATATTCGGTTCATTCTACATCTGCAATTCCAGTCCAAAAGAAACTTACATCTGTCTTACAAGTCTCATTAGTGTGTCTTCAAGACCCTATTGTAGGACGAGGATGCCAGTTTACAACGTGGATTCTCAAACGAGCCAAGATTGACTATTTTGTCCGACACCGCCCAGATACTTTATGGGTGAGAATTATTTTGTTCTAAGTCCCATTTTGCAAAGTTGTGTGGCTGAACAACAAAGAACAGTGTGATACTAACTTTGTTTTCATTTTGTGAGATAGAACAAGGTAATTCTGATAATATCTGCTTCCAGAACTGGAATTTGCTAACTTCCTTTGCGGATTTGTGTAGAGAGGAACGAGAGCTTTCCATCGGTACTAACATCTTTATTTGGCCCAAATAGGTCGATAGAACAAAATAATTCTCACCCAGCGAATATTCTTATTCTTATTTTAATGTGTGATAAACCGACTGGCAGTGATAATGGTGTCACTAGTAGGCACGTTTCTTGGCTCGAAATAGCCTCAGTTTACTCAGTTGAGTATCTGGTCATAAAGTGATGTTCTAGCTCCTTCTCGGTAATTTAGGATGTGTAAATCCATGTGAGTTGACACATTAATGCTCTAGATTGTTCAATGCCCCAATAGCTGGCCAAATAATGTGTAGAGCTTGACGCAGGCATGCGTATTGGCGCCCATTATAGGTTCTTTGCAAAACAACTGATCTGAGGTTGTCTGATATGTGAAAAAATTGACAATGAAATATTCCCAGAATCACATTTTCTGAAAGTAAACTGCCGGAAATATCCATTAACACGTTCAGTTGAACATGTGACGAGAAGACAAAATAGAAAACGAGACAGGAACCATAATTAGCTTAGTTTGAGCAGCATAGCACAACCAAAACACTTGATTTCATGTCGCTAACTGATATGTGAAAGGTCGCTAAAATTAAATTATCAATTGATGTAGTTTGACGTTAGTTCCTTGGGGTATACCCTAACTAGTGTACTTCGGATGCTGAAGTTTGATAAGTGGCAAGCCTGAAATAAAATAAATGGCATTGACATGAACAAGCTACTTTAAAAATACATTGACTGACATTAGTGAAGGGAAATACTTCTTCTGAAAACTATGACTCCAACAAATGCTTCAGTCAGGACTCGTGTTTTCTACACGCATTATCTTGCCGCAACAAATTACCTTTTTGAAACAAATAATTGAAAATGTATTTCCCATTTCCGGCAGCTAAAGTTCCAAAAGGATTTGACAACATGTTGAAGACAGTTTGAAACCTGAAAACAACAACAAAAAACTCGGCGAAATGTCTCTTGGTGATACGGAATTAAGAGTAGATGTCTATCAAGAAAGCAGTCTTAAAAGCGTTGGCCAAAAAATATATCCAAGATCGGTTGAGCAACGTGTTCTCTCGTGCACTTAGATAGCCATTTTCGGCTGACTTCCTGGTTTGCAACATAAACGCTGATTCACAGAGTGAATTTTGCTTCCTGAAAAAAAACCGGTGCTGCGGTTAGTTTAACCTCATGAGCCATGGACGCGACAGTTCCTGGTGTAGAGGCAGCTCGAGTTCATTCTCCATTGGAGAACGTCTTTGGCTTTAACACGATCACTAAGGTAATATGCAAACAAAACATCAAAAGGCTATTACGAAATATATTGACATACCACAGCAAATACACACACACAATCTATTGATACGGACACCCAATGTGTACACTTAAACATATGCAAATAGCACTAAGTTAAAATGCAAACAAAAATCGAAAAGCTATTACGAAATACATGTACATGTATTTTGATATACCACAGCACGTACACAAGCACGCATGTTGATACGGACACACAATGTGTACGCTTACGCGTATGCAAGTAACACTAAGGTAATATGCAAACAAAGAATCCAAAGGTTATTACAAAATGTATTGATATACCACAGTACGTACACGTAATTTGTACACTTTAAAGTATGCAAACAACACTAAGGTAATAAGCAATCCAAGAGTTATTACGAAATCTATTGGTATAACACAGCACGCATATTAACACGGACACACAATGTATACAAATAGCACTAAGGTACAGTAATATGCAAACAAAAATCAAAAGGCTATTTCGAAATATGTCGATATACTACAGCACGCACACACACACGATTGTTGATACGAACACACATGTAAAATAATTATTGTACTCTAAGTATGCAAATAACATGTTACAGCTGAAGGGAACAATTAATGATTGTGAAGGATATGTCGTTATGTTTGACAAGAATTGGTGAGAAGAAAGGAATACGAATGTTGCGCGAGGCAAGGGGAGAGGGTATAATTCCAAACATGCAGCGATCATTTCCGTGTTTAATCAGCAGAGTAAATTAGGCTCTGGTTGTATGCTTACAGAGAGGGTCACCTCTAGCGAGAGCAGGGTGCGAGTATTGACCCAATCATTGGAATCAAATTCCTGAAATGAAATTAAAGCGGAAGATGAATGCGAAATCAATAATCACGCAGTGTCCGATGAGCATGCAGTGAATTAGGTCGGGGGATAAGTATGCCAGACATTAGAGAAGAAAATACTTTGAGATTTCTGAACTATGTGAATCATAGAATATCTTTCAGGTATATACACTGCCGGGTAAAAAGAAACGATACCAAGATTTTGAGAGACTACTGTATAAATTCACAATTGCGTTGGATATGCAAGAGATATCCATTTTTATCACCGATATGATGTCAATCAAATTACACTCGATGAAATCCTAGCATACTTTTGGTCAGCTATGACAGAAAGACGTGAAGGAAAATAAATTTGGTATCGTTTCATTTGCCCGGCAGTATATGTATTTAACTTAAAAAAAGTGAAGAAAATGTTTTCATTGTATATCAGCTTCACAAATTGTAATGCTGGATAGCATCATGCAATTGTTGTGATTTAATGGATGTATCCAATGATTGAGTTCACAAAAGCCTGAGAGAATCGTTTGATAATGTCAGCCTATATTTTCTGTCATGCATGTGTCATTAACTGTTTCCATCTGCCTTACGTGCGGTGTTTGTATTGCAACACGTTCTTTCTACTGGCACTACACGCGCTCTGAAATTAGCAGCTTCAATACAATAGAATGTACACTGTTCGATAAGCTGACAAATTAAGAGTAAACACTTTGCCAACTGATGAGGTCGACAAGATCATTCTGATGTTTTACCTGCTAAAGCGTAATACATATATCATCTTAAATTGTTGGTGGAGCTTAGAACTTGCACGGCATTGGTGTAGTTCGTCTGACAGACCCTGTAATTATTTTGTCTTTAGATACTGTACAAGTCTATAAACATGGCACGTCTAGGGATTAGCTGATTACAGGATTCTGAACCTCTGTAGCATTCTATAGAAGACATGAAGCTGACTTGAACTTTTTTTTATTTTAAACTTCCTTTACAAGGAAGAAGAGATCAATTTTACAGACAGCAGGAACTCTAGACAGTACTGCCGCAGTGAATTATTCCTGTCATCTATTTTATTTTAAATGTTTTGTCTCTTACATGTTAGCTATAGATCATTGTGCTACGATAATCCTTCAGCTTCCTCTTCCCAGTAATCAATCTCTTTATCGTCCTGTCAGAATATCTTTGTTTGTAGTGTCCATAACTTTGTCTTTCTCTGTCATTTATGTTCGTGTATAGTGTATTAAATAACCACGAATAGTTGATTCCAACAGTCGAAATCCATCGACAATACGTTCTATTGCTGGACCCTGCCATGTATATATTGTCAGCACCAGTGCACTGGGGAAGACAGAGGGGGCAGTTAGACCATATGGTCCAGATCTATGATGTTGAGAGAGCCTATACATGTACGTACAAATGGTTATTTTGCTCTCAGAGCATATCGTTTCTGTGACGCGGAAGATTGACAACGTGGTCAGCCTACATTCTCAATCTGACCTGGGCTTGTTACCACCTCTGCACGGCTGTGTACATTGTACCATAATGTGTATAATGTTTGTCCTCGTCCACATCCATATGGGCCTTCAACTTTAAAGTTAATTGCCGAGGAACCATATTGTTACAGCGGTCAAATTGTATACAAACAAATGGTCATTTTGTAATTTATTTTAAAAAAAAGTTTTCCTGAAATGAAAATTGAAAAATGTGATGCGCACTTAATGTCAAGGTAAATGTTTCCCCATTTATTCCCTTCTCGTTAACATTTGCGTAATCTATTACCCTCAGTATTAATAAGCTGCTAATGAATTAGGACTTCTTAACATGATGGATATATATATATATTTAAAGATTTACTGCGTCTCTTGAAGAAGAATCTCGTTTTTGTTGCAAATGTGGCAACGTGATGTTCGATATTAATATTTTAAAATGTCAAACTGATCTTATAAAGTTCAAAGTAAATTATTAAAGATAGGTTTTCCATAAATTCTGAAAAAGTGGTATTTATTACCTCGTCTGATGATAATAATACATTGTAGGTACTAATACCATTTTAATGCCGAACTAGAATGTCAGTTTTAATTATGCAAAAGACGGTATGTTCTTATGATTAGATTGCATTGAAGCTGGTACAAACACATTTAGAGATTCTACCTCCCCTGGCTGTACCAGACCCAAGCAGCGAGGAATATAGAGGAGTAACAGGAGTGGAAGGTTTCGTTACGTTGACTCGAGATGTTGACCCTGGTCTATAAGATGATATTGAAAGAGCTCCAGAAGAAGAAGGATGAGACGACACAGAACAATAACAATGAAGGAACAAAGAGAAGATACGTTTAGACAGAAACAAGTAGCCGAAAGGAAGGTGAAAAGGAAGATAAGTAACTTTTAAACAGAAACAGAAGAAGAAAGGAAGGTGAGAATGACATAAAGACAAGTTTAAAGAGAAACAGAAGAAGGAAGGTTGGTGAGAAGGAAGATGAGAATGACGTACAGACAAGTTTAAACACTAACAGAAGAAGGAAGGTTGGTTAGAAGGAAGTTGAGAATGGCCTACAGACAAGTTTAACGAGAAACAGAAGATGGAAGGGTGGTAAGAAGGAAGGTCAGAAAGACATAAAGACAAGTTTAAACAGAAACAGAAGAAGGAAGGTTGGTGAGAAGGAAGGTGAGAATGACGTACAGACAAGTTTAACGAGAAACAGAAGAAGGAAGGTTGTTGAAAAGGAAGGTGAGAATGACGTACAGACAAGTTTAAACAGAAACAGAAGAAGGCAGGTGGGCGAGAAGGAAGGTAAGAATGACGTACAGACAAGTTTAAACAGTAACAGAAGAAGGAAGGTTGGTGGTGAGAATGACGTACAGACAAGTTTAAACAGAAACAGAAGAAGGAAGGTTGGTGAGAAGGAAGGTGAGAATGACGTACAGACAAGTTTAAAAAGAAACAGAAGAAGGAAGGTGGGTCAGAAGGAAGATGATAAGGACGGACAGACAAGTTTAAATAGAAACAGAAGAAGGAAGGTGGGTCAGAAGGAAGGTAAAAGGGACGTAAATACAAGTTTAAACACAAACAGAAGATGGAAGGTAGGAAGGAAGTAACGAGAGGTTTAAACAGAAGGAGAAGTAGTAAATATTGAATTAACTCAGCAGCGACTAATGGCTACGATCATAAATTGCATTGGGACGAAGTGTAATGAAGCCATGCTGTTAGTGTTGCGCCCTGCTTAATGTCATTCAAGGTAAGTATAATGTTGAAATCAGTGGCATTGGTAGAGTGGTACTGTCGTGACGTACACATTTTGCAAGTTAAGCAATCCTGTGTTTACCGTAACCTTTCATCGGTCAGTAAATCATATGGGATGAAAGGGTATATTTATAAATATTTAATTAACATATCGAATGACGAGAAATAATCGAATCGATCTCGTCCCAATACTGTTGTCAATAACCATTAGGTATTCTTTTTGATTTATCAGAATAAATCAGTCTCAAGCATTTAATGATGTGTGCAATGTATGTTAAATGACAGGTACTCGAATAATATTCGAACCCTAAATATTTATGCCTTACAACGGGCGGTTAGTGCTGCGTCGATAATAGCCGAGACGTTTAACAAGAACTGTTGTCCAAACTTCTTACTTGTCCTCTTGCCAAGATCGCCTTAAGATACAGGTGGGGAAGAAAATATATTCTTTTTTTTTCACAGCATATAAACAAAAATACACCCTTGGAATCTTGACAAAATCACCTTGACATATATTTGACTCAGAACTGAAATGAGTGCCCTAAAAAAATCAGTTGTAGACCGAAAAAACTTTGTTAACCAATAAAACCCTACGTCTAAAGCACAGGCTGAAAAGGAAGGGTATAACTAGATGACTTACACCTTCTCTCCGGTTACATATATTATATTAAATCAAATCAACATCCACTGACAAGTGTATTCTCAACGCCTCAATGTACCCTTGGATCAAAGCAGAAGGCGTTTCCCTAAGGATTCACTTGTTAACAGTAACAAACATTCGTTAACCAATATCAACCAAAACACTCAATGATTCACTTAATGAGCAAATGTCCTAAGCATCACCGTAATACAGGCATATTGAAGCGGTTTCTACTGTACGCCAACCGATCCACACCGTCACAGCCCAAGTAGTTTGTCAACACGCGCTAAGTGACACAATCAGACTCTATCCACTCGCCGAGCTGTAGTTATCGACCGAATCATTCTCTAAGTCAACTCTCAAAGAAGCTCCTTGTAATCTCGCTGGGCCTCGGCAGAGTCACTAACACAGGCTTCCAACAGTCTTCTAGGAGAGGGGCATTAAGTGCCCTTACGATACGACTACCAGAGTATCAGAGTGTATTTCAACCAGTCTTATCTTGTAACGGCAACAAGAAAACGATTTGCGGCTGCTTGATTATATCAATTTCGTATTCTACGAATTAGTTCTGGCGTGAATTTCTTGGATTCAAACTTAGGAACCGCTGCGAGTCCCTGATTGGATGACATATTTTAATTGATTTTTACGTCAAGATATTTGTAGTGTGCAAATTGGAAAACAAGACGATTTTCGATAGAAGTGTTTTAAGCTTTGCAATTTAATAATTTGCTATTGACACACATGGATTATTTGTGGATATGAAACTGGGAACAGATCTTTTTCAACTTCAAAGGATGTTATATATGACAACAAATTGAAAATGGGTATGCATGCATGCACTGAGAAGATCAACATGTGAATGGATGGTTAGTGATTTCCTTTCTTTAATATATTCACGAGCTGTTACTGATCTTGTGACAAGTTTAGATTCAACGTTACTCAACCTCTGTGAACCGAATACAGCATTATTATTAATATTTACATTCGGTCATACCTTGTTATACAGTGTCTGAAGCGGTTATTGAGTGGCAAGGACTTCCCACAATTCTGTGTTAATTTGTGTGACAAAGTCCAGCCAATGGGATCTCTCGGCGTACCTACGAGTGTGATGACGACTATTTGACTTGATCGTTATAAACCTGTTAAAATGAATCTTCGACACAGTCTATCTACTGTGATAATGACTGTGAGATAAGAATATGTTTCATGGTCGTAGGGATGGACATTTTGTTTCATTAAGATCCATGTCAATGTCTTGAAAGGAGATCGATGTAGACCTCCGCACACTTGAAACCATTCTAAAAACAGCCTAAAGATGCTTGGGACACAAATATAAATATACATCAGTTTGGAACCTACCCAAGACAAGTTGTGAATTTATATCTTTAGAAAACATTTTACATCGGCACTTTTTAGTGATCGCTGAGAAGGAGACTCGGCGACAAGAATATTCTGAAGCGAAAACCATTTGGATTAATGCACTTAGAAGGAGGAGATTTAATCAACCCATATTACTTAACAAGGCGGTGGTTAGTCTACTGATTTCTTTTCCGTCAGTCATGCAAGACGTTCTCAGAAGTTCATCGAAACTCTGAAGCAAGATACCGTGGCTCTCTGCTTACTTCTTTGATTAAGTTGGTAGCAGCTTTATAAAACCCATCAACGTTCCAGGACATTAAAAACAAGGATCCGTGAAATAATCGCTAACTTGATAACACATTCGGGATGTAAAAGGAACGTTCTGTAAACAAGAAAACACATGGCGGATAACAGCATGATCGTGAACACGGAGGATCCTCTCGACGTTGCTTTTGCAATGGAGATGGTGAGACTCGAGAAAGAGTGTCGAGAGAGTTGGTTAGGTTGGAATACACACTCCACAGACAAAGAATACTGTAACGCCACGCATGATGGATTTATTTGCTGGGCTCCTGTCGTGGCAAACACGTTGGTGGAGCTGGCTTGTCCGGCTGGACTAAGCATCGTGGATCCCAATCGTAAGTAAACTTCATATAGCCTAAAGTTGGCATGGTTAATATCCAGTTTAGAAAACAAGGTGGACATGCGTTTCCTCTCTTATAAAAAAATACAAGTACATGTAGTTGCACATTTTAAAAAAGGACCTTTTCAGTGAATCGTATATACATGCATTAAAGTGTCCCGTTCATAATTGGTGTCATATTTTAAGAAATAAACATCTTTTTATATGTTCAGTGTATCATGGTACTTCTTGCCAAGTAGTACATGCAATTGGATTATTGTTGTTAGCTACTTTTGTTGACAGTATATATATGAACAGTTCATCTGTGGATGTGATTGATTTGGCATGTTCATCAGCTCATTTAGTCTTTACGTTATTGATCTCCTGGGACTGCATTAGTCAACGAGATATCATAACCCACCTAGTAGACTTCTGTCTGGACCCTGAGTCAAGGGGTAGAAAACTGAAATCTTACTCCAGTTTTGTCTCTAGTAGGGCTCACCTGAGGCATAGTTGGGAAAGGTAATACTGGTATAGTCAGCAGGAATAATAACCAGGTTCTGAGTTTACATAATTATATTTAAAGAAATTTAGAGCCTTAGGATCGTGTCATAAGTTACCGGAATTACGTTTTGTGTTTCGAATGGAGTCGAATATCTACCTTAGAAACGTTATGAATGAAACAGAAATGTTCCTTTTTATCCTTTTTATCCTTGGACACATACCTTTAAACGTCATTAACCTTTGTTAACGTCAGAGTTTGCTAACTCCTGAATAAGTTAATGCATGCAGCTAATATCGAAAGAGGAGTGTAGGAGGTGGTGAAAAACTCTTTAGGGATAATGTCTTGTACACAATGTGATAGGTCGTAACGACATGTAAATAAACATATATGAGATTAGATAAAGATGGTGAGAGCTTCTTAGTTGACCTTTTTTTAACTTACAACCAAACTCAGAAATATTGTATTTCTATAACTTCGAAAGTTAGATACGTGCTTCGGAACGCTACACTATGTCTGGTGCTATCTATATGAAATAGATAACATAAACTGAAAAGCATATACATGTATTGTCAAAGCGAATGTCTAATTAAATAACGCCGTATTTCCTTAGGCAGATGCAGACGGATGTATTTTCTACTCTCAAGTAGCCAGCCTTATTCTGAACCTTTGTCTGAATATTTTCAAATTTCTGAAAGCTTGACAGTTCCGAATACATTATTTCTATTTTAAGACATGTGAGTCCCAAAATAAATGAGGCTATTTAAAGGTTGTTTAACCAACACACATGCTGTATCCGTTATGTGTTTTTCGTGTTTATAATTTTACGTATATTTATCACTCCACATGTTGGTGTTTTTTTTAAAGAAACCAATGAATTTGACGACGCATCCAACTTTAGCACAGCAGCTGCTGTTTCAAATTGATAAAACTTTAGCAAGTGATATGAGGAGTGCGTTTGCTTTACGGAGTATTCTTTATTTTACTGCAGTAGAGGCCATAGGCCCGTTTACAGGGAAAAGTACTACATATAGACGTATATTTTTAAAATAACAACATTGTACATAATGAATGAATGAATGAATGTTCAGATACATTTACATAACACAGACAACGTATACGAGGACAATTTATACAAAGACAATAATATATATTTTCTTTGTATATGTGTCAAAGCCTGCACCCTGTACACCCCACCACACATACACAATGCATGCGCAGGACTCCGAAAACATTGATAAATATATTATATCCATCAATATTTTCGGAATGCTTTACGGAGTATGAACCATGATTGCCTTCTGCGTGCATTGTCTGTACCAGCTGTTGTTCCAAATTGCAAAGACTTTAGCGTGTGATATGAAGGGTGACTTTGCTTTACGGAGTTTGAACAACGCTTGCCTTCTGTACATTGTACTTAACAGCCGTTGTTCCACATTGCTAAGACTTTAGCGTGTGATATATGGTGTAAATTTGTTTTACGGAGCTTGAGCTAGATGTAGCCTGCATGTTTTGCATTATCTGTAACAGCTGTTGTTCCAAAATGCCTAGACTTTAGCAGGTGATATAAATGTTCAATTTGTCTTTACTGTGGTTGGACTATGCTTGCATTCACTACCTTGTACACCACAACTGGTGTTCCAACTCCCTGAGACTTTAGCGGTTAATATAAATGGTGAATTTGCTTTTACGGAGTTTTGAACTATGCTTGGATCCTTGAGATTGTCTCAATGGGTTTAATACCGATGAGTGATGCAGCAGTCTCCTTCAGGATGGTCTGTGGAAGCTTTAACTGTATTATATTTGCACCTCATCTTTATGTATATGTTATAATATGTTGATAGGAAAGTTTTTAAACTGACGTAACTGTATTGCCATACAAGTAACAGCTCACGCAAATCAGAGTGGTGGGATCTATTTGGGTGCTGTAGTATCAAAGTATTAATAATCAAAGTAATAATATGAGGTTATTTTAATTGCTCTAAATTCAAGACTCTTGCAACTCAAAGAGATCCATCTTATGTGGAGACGCGGTGGTCGTGTGGTAGAGCGTCGGACTCGTGATCTGACGAGCCGGGTTCGAGCCCAGCTGGCGCCGTGAAGTACCTTGGGCAAGGTACTTTCCTCATCTTGTCACAGTCGACCTAGCTGTAACTGGGTACCCGGCGTGGAGTGTGGATAACCTTCTGTGTGCCTCAGTGGGTTGCCGAGATTGGACCGGGGTAATACTGCTTGGAGCGCTTTGAGCAGTGCGTAGTGCCGTATTAGCACGCAGCGCTGGATTTAGCGATATATAAGACTCAACATTATTATTATCTCACGGAAGGGGAGAGTCTGAGTTTACCTTTGATAATGGCTTTTAACTTTACTTTTGATACTTTTTACATTCCACATCAAGTCTAACTTTGACTCGCGCAAAGAATGTTATAAATGCAATTTCATGCCCAACATGTAAATTTTCCTATATTGGTCAGACAATTAACTTAAGAAGACGTGTCGCCATCCATCGATAACAAAACAGAGAAGTATAGAACGCTAAACGTAAACAAACACCTCTTTGCATGTAGTAAAGGTGATTTTGAAATATTTCCATTTTGCTAACTGTATACTTCATCGGGACATATAAGTACACAGTTAGAAATAAAAGAATCATCGTTCGTCAGAACATTTCAAGCTGCATTAAACAGGCAGTGATCTGTATTACACTTCCTCAAATCAGAGGCAACAATATGTAAAACATTTGAAAATAAAGAAAGTCCTGCTTTAATGTATTAACATAGCTTTATGAGTAGTGGTAGGTACTTTTGAGATAAGGGGATTTGTGAACATGTGGGTGTTGACAGAAATAGTTGGGCAGTAGAGATTTTCTGAGATCTCTCAAGACAGTACAGTCTAATTAAAATGTAGTTACCAACTTTCATTATTACAAAAGAGGACACATTCTATCATTCCTTGCTATCGTCCAGTTTGTATTGCTAGTCTATGATTTGTTGTGCTTAAACGTGTAAGCCAAATGCGTACGTTGTGAGGGAGAGATGGGTTCTGAAATGAGCTGCTGCAAAAACTGTAGTGTAGCCCCAGCAGTGCGTGGTTTCGCATTGTCCTGCTAGAAAGTGTGTTACCGATACCGAGCGAAAAAGGACACATCATGGGGTTGTAGAGCCTAGCCAGCTGTCGCCACTTATTGGTCTGTTGTGGACTCCAATGGTCCGCCGAGCTATTTCTTTGCCACAGAAGAATGGATCGCGTCGGTACTGCCGATGGAGGTGTCTATCCTGCTGGAGTGTGGTCACCCTCGACCGGCCACGTCTAAGGAGGTCACCAGTGCTGTGAGTAGTGGCAACACGTTCTTTCAGTCAGTAAGTGGTTTTAATGTTCACCCTGAAGGCAATTGACAACGTCCAGGACGCTTTGAGCAAGTTGCAGACACCCGATTGTATGTTCTCGTTGACATAGATCTTGACATCTTCGGAACCATGGAGAAAATGAAGGACGGGTCTAGCGACTGGGGTGCTTTTGTACCTCTTACAGTCAGCAAAAACGCGTGTAATTTGAGTTTCACATCAACCTTTTTTTCCCCATGTTTTTTTAATTCAGCTTACTGACGATATAAACTGACGAAAGGTCCTCAGATTAACATGCATTCAGCTTACTAACGATATAAACTGAAGTAAAGTCTCCAGATTAACATGCATTCAGCTTACTAACGATATAAACTGAAGAAAAGATCACAGATTAAAATGCATTCAGCTTACTAACGAAATAAACTGAAAAAAGGGCCATGGATTAACATGCATTTAGCTTACTAACGATATAAACTGAAGAAAGGTCCCCAGATTAAAATGCATTCAGCTTACTAACGATATAAACTGAAGAAAGGTCCCCAGATTAAAATGCATTCAGCTTATCAACGATATAAACTGATGAAAGGTCCACAGATTAACATGCATTCAGCTTATCAACGATATAAACTGATGAAAGGTCCCGAGATTAAAATACATCCGGCTGTATTAACAATATAAACTGACGATATGTGCCAAGAATAACAACAATATTAACTGACGAAAAGTACTCTGGATAACATCCAAACGGAAGTACCAACGATGTAATATGACAACATGTGCCCAGCATAACATCTATACCGCGGTACTAACAATATAAACTGGCGACATGTGCCCAGCATAACATCTATACCGCGGTACAAACAATTTAAAGTGACGACATGTGCCCAGCATAAAATCTATACCGCGGTACTAACAACACAAACTGACGCATGTGCCCAGCATAACATCTATAGATTAAAAACCAAAAACGAATTAATGATGACATAAAGGACACTATGCAACTGATCACAATAAACCAGGTCAAAAGTGGCAATATTCATAGTCACATGAAATAAAAGTCATTGTACAATTCTTTCAATTTTTAAATAGTTCAAGCAAATCTAATAGTGTAAAAACAGATGAGTTTTGAGTCGAGAGAGATACAGGGTTCCACAGTTGGGCTGCAAGGGCAGGAAATGTTCTGGCACCAAATGTTTTATTATAAGTTGGCATTGTGAGAAGAAGCTGATTGTTAGATCGGAGATTTCTGGTGGAGTGACGCAACTAGACAGAATCTTGAACTCGATGCGTTCTGGAATTCGGAGCCAGTGTAATGATGAAAGGACTGGTGATATTGTGTTCACTTGCTTTGGTTCTGGTGACGATACGAGCAGCCTTATTCTGAATTCTGACTTGCTGCGTTTGTGTGATTCCACCCAGCAAACTATTAAAATAAACCAGGCGTGAAAGTATCAAGGACCTAGCCAATGCTACAGCTGCTTCCTCTGTTATGAGATGTCGGATGAAACCAATGTTCTTCAGGTGAAAATTCCATATCTTGCAGATGTTATCGATATGTTGAGTCATGTTCAGGCTAGAATCTAAGACAATTCCTAGGTTCTTGACAGATGGAGAAACTTCAATGACACAGTCACCAATAACAAATTGCTCAATGAGACACTTTTGCATTCGTATGGGTGGACCAAAGATTATGAATTCCGTCTTGTCATCGTTCGATGTTTGAGTTCGACTTGCGGGAATCGAACCCGTGACCTCACCATCGTTGAATCACGAGTCCGACGCCTGTCGCTCACGGCTACCGCGCCTCCACAGATTAATAGCAGCAGATTCTCAAAGAACAGTCTAGTAGACCCTTCAGGACGTGCGTCGTCGATGTGATGCTTGTGTGGCAACTGATAGTGACGCAACTCGTTTCTGACCCAAAACACAGTAAACACAGTTATCAAAATAATTTGATTTGTTTTGCAATATTGTAACCGGCATCTCCACTATGTAACCGGATGCAACCCGGATTCTACCCCACTATGTAACCGGGCGGTTACATACAAAAACAGGACGACCACGGTGGTTGACTTTAGTTTATTCACCAGCAGGATGCCAGACCTCGGCCTGAACTGACATGAATAGTATCAGAATTACTAAGTATTTATATACATTACAATATGCAATACGTGTACATCCAGCGATAGAAAGTGCGCACACAGCAGTTATTCAATTAAAAAAATTACAAATAAGTCAGTCTCACAGACAGCTTGACACTTGACATTTATAATTTAATCAAAGCTTTTGTCACTCTTTTCATTAACACCCGTGCAAGTGCAAGTATTTTCACATTCCCATCAAACTTTCATCCCTCACACCATCTGGTCACAATATCCCCAATATTTTGGGAGCAGTGTATTTAATTGAAAAAACATCATACTGTTCGCCTCTGGTATATAGTGTATTGTATTTGATATTCCACAATCGTAAAATAAACAAGCGAAATATTTGTACTATATCTATCCTCTCAACTGGGCGACAATTGCTCTTCTTCCTGTAGCCAAAGAATGAAGAAAAAGAAGGACCTGGAGAAAGCGGAACACGAACATGGAAAAGTTGTGCGAGCTGTGGATGCATTTTTAAAAGTAAGAAGTGTCAAACTTTCTTTGTTGCTATTTTGAGGGTTGATAGCCTTTGACAATTTCAATCTCGATGCTTCCAGTTTTTAATCACTACTACTGATACTGCTTTTTGAATATTTTCGGACGAAATAATTAAATCCATCTACTCAATTATCAACTACAACAGATTCCATGTTGCATTTAATTATATATACATGGACATTCGTCAAACGCCACCATTTTAATTATGTTCCAATGCAGTAAATTTAGAACAACAAATCAGTCTTCTACAGCTGCTGAACAAAAGTTTGTTGTATTCAAGTACAGATCTATATTGTCCGAATGTACATCGGTGTTGACAAAAAGAATGATTGTTGAATAGTCATACACAAGTTAGTCTGAGTATTGCCACACCAGCTTTGCTGTACTGCAGCCATATTTGTGCCTTCATACAATGGTTGAAGGGTCAGTTTTTAAGAGAATACTGATGCTTATGGATTGATCTCCAGAGCTGTCTTGACCAAGTAAGCGCATTCCTGCTGACGTATTTGTCTGTGACATTCCAGATAGATTGGTTGTGATTAATGTGAGATGAACTTCCAGTACAAAGGTAGTTTACCTCCCTGCTCAGTCCAATATGTACGAGCAGACCATGGATTAGAAGAAGGGGCATTATCCTATTGAAACGCAAACGAAAAACATGCACAGTGATTTTGCATTTCACTGATGATATAGTGTCTCAAAAAAGAAACGCATATAAGAATCATAACTTAAATTTTGTCCTCCATTCGCGGCATCGTCTCGGCCTGGATCGAATAAGTCTCTGGATTCGAGGTTGTGGTATCGTAGCCCACTCTGCTTGCAATGCTTGTGCAAGTTGCTTGAAGTGTCTGGGATACACTGTAAAACTTTACCGTAACTTTTTACGGTAAAAGTTTGGCAGCCATGCTGCCAGTAAAAACTCTGTAACATTTACGGTACTTTGTAACTATTTGTACCGTAATTCTTACGGTAAAAGTTTGGCAGCCATGCTGCCAGTAAAAAACCTGTAAAATTTACGGTATGCCGTCTTTTCGTATACTGTAGTTTATACAGTAAAAGTCTGACTGCAATTTACGGTCATGTGATGACCATGACCTTGCTGAATGTCCATATCCATGGAAGGCTGGAAAGATGAGTCATTGACTGAAACAGATGTTTACATTGCAGGCAATATGCATATTGCAATGTATGGTCAAGAGACACTCAAAGAAAAGGGACAACAGAGGATCGATAGCAAGAAATTGAAAGCAAAGGATCTTTGGATGTCTTTTACATCAAGCATGGGGATACTGAGGTCCTTATTTCTAGTGCTAGAGCAACACCCATTCGCATTGCAAACCCCATGGGGTAAAGACGGTCGATGACAATGGATTTACTCTGAAGCATTTTACTTGTCTAAATAATATACAGCTATTAGTGTTCAATACAAATAAAGTAATTAACAAAGTTCACTGAAGATTGTACATGGTTTTATTGCACTGTTCTGTCAATAAATTTCACTGGTTCGTGTTAATGCAAAACTCTGTAGGCATTTGTCACTGTAAGGCTTGAGGATTCCACACTTTAAACATCAGCCAGGGCAGTGATGAGGCTCAGTAATTTGGGGTTCATGCTTGTCCTTTTTTCTTGCCTTTGTTGCCTTTTGATCCCATGTCTGGATTGATGCCAATGAAACATCTGAAACAAAAATGTGAGAACTTTGAAGATATTAACTATTCTTTACATAACAAAACATAGCACTTCACTGTATCAGGACAGATCTTTCATCTGCAAATGGTGGTGCACAACTTAATCTGTAAGTGTTGGTCGCATACATATTTTAATTTTGTATATTTTAAGTATTTCTCAAGCATTCATCATACTTGTAACTTGATGAGCCTTTTATCTTATTTTAGCCCTCACTGATTGATAGTAAGAAAGAAAGCTAAAGATTCTTATTTTAGATCAAGCATGAAGATACCCTAGTTTTTGTGTTAGAACTGGAGCCCTAATCTTTGTGCTAGATCTGGAGCCCTAATCTTTGTGTTAGAACTGGAGTGACCCTGAAAGAGTGAGTGAGTGAAATGGATTTTTACATTGCAGGGGGCATATTTCAGCCATAGCGCAATGTAATGTACAAGAGGCACATCAGGAAATGGGACATCACAGGATCGATAGTAAGAAACGAAAGCAAAAGATCCTCATTTTA
>JAUELE010245199.1:0-30470 GCA_031471655.1 Diodora aspera | reverse complement strand
TCATCTCATTGATAAACCTTCCAAGTCTTGAAGGGATATCTCTTGTATATCCAACGCATTTGTGAATTTATTCAGTCATCTCTCAAAATCTTGGTATACTTTCTTTTGGACGTCAGTATATATATATATTGTATACGCTCTACAAGTGACCTATTATTGTTATTATTTATTAAAAAAAGCAAGATGCCAATTAATTTGTACTGAAATATTTGATGTCTTATTGAATGTCTTCACGATTGCTGGGGTAGGATTTCGAAAAGTTCATTTGTCTGCCAAATCATGCAATCAAGACTGTGCCTCCTCCAGAAGAGAAACAGGACGATATGTAAATGGCACTGCAACTGAATTAATCTGCAACACAGTGAGAGAAAACAATGCATTCTGAATTACCAGTACATCAGGACTTCCCCAATATGTAATGATTTCCAGAATCCAAATGATTCCTCTCGACATGACTCAAAACGAAATACAATTTTGACAAATTCAGTTTATTCTATATTATAGGAGCTAATACATATATTAAAAAAAGACCAGATACATTAAGATTATAAATGTAACAGAAACAATACAATACCTGAATCAGTAAAAATGAACTGTACAATTGTAGCTGACACAGTATTGAGCATTACACCACTCTTCACCGACACACAAGGACTGCAATCTGTGTTTGTGAATGTTCTTAAACTAATTTAAAAATCAGGGACTGAAGAATAAAATACAACCTTTAACTGCCATGTACGGTAATACAAATACTTCACAGCAAAATCCACTTTAACACAATACTGCCGACAACCGTGAAATGACATCCGTGGTCAATATGAGAGTGAAGGTGTTCTCAAGAATGTTTCAAGTTTGAAGTGGCTTTCACTGGCATTTCTGCCATGTCGGCACAACATTAGGGTTTCTACATCCTCGCTAAACGACAGTGCTGAAACTCGGCTGAACCCACACCCATCCAGACTAAGTGACTGCAAGGCTGATATATTTTCCATTGTGAAAACACAATTATATTTCATGTACAAGAGAAAAAGAACAAGCAAGTGTTCTGGATTTGTTCAATTGTTTTGTTACAGATACTTGAGTAAAAGAAAATGTCGGATCAGGAAAGTGGTTTTGAGGACACTGTGACCACAGCAGCAAAATACAAGTTTTCAGGGAAAGACATGCAACAAAATAAAAACTAATGGTTTGTTAGGGTTAAGAAAATGACAAAACTACTTCTTCACTTTTTTCCTGCATTCAAAAGATTTTTAAAAATGAGTGTTCATGGAAGTTGGTCATAAATGCAACAATTTTGAAACCTGACAACTATAATGAACAATTAAAATAATAAATGACTCTGTTTAATAGCATAGATAATTAAATTACTCTTAACATTCTACTATAAAACCGTTCTATTATAAAACAAACAAAACATTTTTACTGCTAAACTCCATACACTAGGTGCGTGCTCAAAGTACTTCACATTATTACCCCGATCATTGGGAGTGAATGCGTGATTTTTGGTTTTCAGCAATCTTTCAGCCACATCACCACAGTCTCACCAACATCACGTCAGTGTCGGGCTTCTGTCTCTCCGAGCTGAGAGAGAGGGCTGGACTCAAAC
The DNA here is from genome assembly GCA_031471655.1 of Diodora aspera. Taxonomy (NCBI): domain Eukaryota; kingdom Metazoa; phylum Mollusca; class Gastropoda; order Lepetellida; family Fissurellidae; genus Diodora; species Diodora aspera. Next base: position 28,864 of record JAUELE010245199.1, on the reverse strand, counting down.
CACAACCACGAAGACTAGCAGATTGCTGAGCTGATGCTCTAATCACTGCATCATCCCGCGTCCCTGGTCATTGAAACCATCTACAACATTTCTCAACTCACAGGGGAGTTTTCAACCTAAGCTGTGTACATGAATCAGGCAGACATGCCTTGAGTGAGACATATCAGATTTAACATGGTTTTCAGCAATCTTTCAGCTTTATTACAATTTGAGGGCATCCAATCTGGGCTAAACCAAAACAAACTATCAGATGATCTGGGCAGAATTCAAACAGAACTGTCAAAGTTGGTGTATAGTTTTTTCATTGCGCTGCCACAACACCATCCTCGTGCCCATGTTAGGGTGGTATTCAGTAACATTTCAGATATATTATATCCCCATGATTGTGTAACCCTCATTTTCTGAAAACACTCTCAGAATATCAGCTGACCTAGACAGGAATGGAACCCACATTCTTGGACATGCTCTTTCACTGTACTGATCTCCACCCAATATTCAACCGTCTTAAATAATATATTATATGATGTATTAAAACATGCATACAACTGAACTCCTTCAGAGTCTAATTAATGGAACTCATGAAAACAACGGAGGTAAAAACTACAAAATTTTATGTTAAAAAATTCTTGTGAAAAAATTTAATTTAAAATTACAACATTTTATGAAGGTAGAAAAAAATTTGTACTGGCAAATGGTTTGTATGAAAGAACTGCATGTAAAATCATTTTCTCTAATGTGTAATATAGCAGCAGCAACTACTACCTCACAACACTTTTAAGGTCGAGAATAAACACAAGCAGCGGTATGAGGACAGATAATTATATCATAGCCTACATGGTATGGCAGATATACAGAATGCAGATAATACTTAAAATTGCCAAGTAGACCAGTACTTATGAGATAACAACACTAGAGATCACCAGTAGCTGGTGTCAAACAACACAACAACAACAAAGACAGATGATGGTATCCGTAAGAAATCCGTTTCTTGTATAAAAAGGTACATACTAGAAATCTCTCCGTCTTTCGAATCAAGTGCAATTGATGTTCTACGAATGACTTTGGAAGGGATCCACATGGACTAATATCTTTTTCCAAGTTACACCACACTTTACAAATCTCATAAATGGTTTGTAACGGTTCCTCTTATTTGCAACTAATTTCCACAATTTCATTGAGAACCTGTATTTAACACATACCACCTTTCTCAAACTGATTTATATAGCGCCTATTAAAAGGCACATTTTTAAGTCAACTTTTAAGGTTGTTATGGAACAATTAAGCTCTGCTTACTTTGTAAACTGACAGTGGCATTTATGAGTATGCTTAAGTGCTGTACTCAATTTTGTATATTCTAGACCACAACTAGCATGCATGTTTCTCTTCAAATGAGGGGAAAAGGATGGAACTGGTATCAATCTGCTGTTTGGTCCATGTGTGAAGATAAGCTAGTACACTGGGTAGAAAGACAGGAGATGGAAACTGCACGGAGAATTGCACTCGGATGAGGGAGAATATGACTGTATGTTTATGCCACTGCAGGATCCTTCAATTACGAGCTCACGGAAGCTCCAGGAAGTTTTCCCAAAACCTGAAAACAAACAGCGATGATCAAGCATTTTTTTTAAAACTGTCAGTAATTTTATTAATCAAGATAACTGACCCGCTAACTTTAAATTTTTTACATCCATATAGGTCCACAGCAACATTTTATCACAGATACCATACAGTGTTGAGTTGAGTTGAAATGAGGTTTTACGTTGCAAGAGAAATATTTCAGCCATAACGCAATGTGACGTGCAAGGTGCACATCGAGCGAAAAGACAGTTCATAAAAGGGATGGAAAGAAAGGAAAGTGAAAGCAAAAGATTTCCATTGGGTTACCGAGGCCCTATTCTATCTTAGGAACACCATTAACGGGAAAATGATCCCTATTTTAGTCGGTTTCTTCTATAACCAGGGGTTACAATTCAGTTCCTCCAAAGAAACAGCGAGTGGGTGAGTAGAATGTCGCATAACGTCGCTGTTGACAATCTACCAGCAACAGCGCGTCTCCTAAGTAATAGCGTCGGTTCCCAAAGAGGGCGCCAGCGTGTAGGTACGCGATATTTATAGCTTATAGACAGACTAATGTTTCATAAATAACATTTCCCCAAATCCAACGTTCACACAAGTCCGCTAGATTGTCGCGTCTAAATGCTTAAGCCCGATGGAAACAATCCACGGAAACAGCACATTTCCCCTCGTACCGCAAATCATTCACAAGAAGAAATGGTACACTCCCTTGGTCCGTTCCCACAGTTCCTCTAGAAGAAAACAATGCCCGCTGAGCTGATTGGTGCATTAATACAGGATCCCTTGCAAAGCCCTGTCCGAACTATCATGTTTATTAAATCACGACCTTGCATGGACAAGTGAGGGAGAGTCCAGTAATGCCTGATCTTCAAGAACAATGACACTACAAGAAATAACAAAGTCCACTTTAGTAACGTCAGTCAGCACATATATATGGAAGTAATGTTAAGTTGAGCTGGCTCATGCAAAGGCAATCTGTCAGCGATAACGTTGAAAGTGTTAGTTGAAAGGATGTTTTACGTTACAAGGGCAATATTTCAGCCATAACACAACGTGATGTTCAAGTGCACACCGAAGGAAGAGATAGTTCATAAAAGGGGTTCATAGAAAGAAAATTGAAAGCAAAAGATCCCTATTTAAGTCGCCTTGTATGACAAGCATTGGGTTTCTAGGGCCCTATTCTATCTCAATGACATCACGTCACTCTCTGGAAGCCCCAACAGGGTGTCAGCGACAACGAACGTGAGGAGGAAGATGCACGCCAGGCGAGATGACCGAATTGCATATGAAAAGCACAATGCGCATATTATAGATACTTGTTCCTGTCTTTTTTCACGAAGCATAATGCCACTACCCACAGGAGACTTATAAAAGTGCTTGAAAACATATCAACGCGCACACACGCACGCACAAACGGCAATCGTCATTGCCATGTTAGTAGTTAGACTAGAGAAACACTGGGCTTTAATATATGGGCTGAGCAAAGAAGGTTCAAGCCTCGACCTGCTTGGCCAGTTACATGGCTTTGTAATTTGCAGGTACGAAAGATATTATTACAGGTATGCAGCCGAAGAGTGAAATATGACCTCGGTCAGGTGGTCACTCCCGCCTCAGGCTGACCAGGATCAAACACGCCGCTGACCTCTTCATAGGGGCAAACGACTTGGATATCGCAATCAGGCATCAACATAAACACGACTGACCACCGTTTGTGACATCATAATGGTTTTGAACAAAATCTAAACAATGATTTTCCTTTATATCTTGTTTCCAATAGCAACAAATGCCCACTTGCGGTACTAGTGTCAATTACACGCCGGCAAATTAATGCCCCTGTATCGGTATTAACGATAATAATAGTGTACAGAAGTAAACAAACGGAGCACATGTAACCCATTAAATTGAAATGAAACATAACAAATAATCGAGAATGGCTTTCACAATATCCAAATAGGGTTAAACCACGTGTAAATAACGAACGTGCTCAAAATGGCGGCCGTCACCGGAAATGACGAGATTAAATGTTGTTTTGATTGTTACGAGTCCCTGGGGGGCTCAATATAAGGTCATAAGGTTTAGCTTTCGATAGCGCAATATATCGCCATGACAATTTCCTGCTCTAGTCTTTATATTCAACTCTCATAGATCCAAGTAGGTCACAGAGGTCGCGTCAGTTGAGTCATTACTTCCTGTCCCCTCTTATTCCCAAGGGGACACTTTGTGCAAACAGCATTCTCGACCCTTCAACTCCTCTAAGCAAAACACCGAACCAAATCCGACTTTTTAAATCAAACCCATACAAAACACTGACAAAAAATCTGCCACATTTCAAAATGTAAATACACGACCGTGAAAGCCTAATTTTAGAAACAAATAAATAAAAATTAAAAAATAAACACGCAGAGGTTCGTTCAAGTCTTTTCCCACGACCATAAGACCTGTCCTATGGAAATAAAGTCCCTATATTGTGACTCTGGGTAAACATGTCTAATTATAACGTATTGTGTTACCAAGAGCAATATTATTTTGTAACAAGCAAATAATCTCGTGACCAAACAGGCAGAAAATCAATGACGAACATGTTGAATCAACTGTACCAACAAAGACAGTGTCTTTATAGCCAGGCAAATCAAGACCCTAAAGGTTCTGTAGTGGTGCAAATACTGTCTACGCTTCGCGCACCTTTCATTGTGTGGGGTCTTACTGTACAATCTCGATAGAAGGGGTATTCCTTGTAATAATGGGATCTACAATATGGCGAAGTAAGCCTTCTAACGTTGCCAATTACCTTGCTTTTTACGCTAGCACGATTCGGAAAGACGTTCCGCAGGTGACCATCGAAGGGTGAAAATGGCACGGGAACATGCGATGTGTGGAACTGCAGGGTGACCGTCTCACAAATCGTGTAATTACAGCATGAAAACAGTCACTGGGTCAAGACAAAAACGTCAGCTTTAAATGTGTGTGGTCTTCAGTGAGTGAGTGAGTAAATGTGATTTAACGTAGCAGGGGGTAATATTTCAACCATAACGCTACGGTTGGTACAAAGGGCACCAAATGCAATTGCATGATAACGAACGAAAGTGACCCAGATGGGATTCGAACCCCCCGTCCTTGCGGTTGTGAGGCAGACGCTCTACCAACTGAGCTACCCGGGCCCTCGTGTGGTCTTCAGGTAAAAGTTCTTACTGTTGCTTTCAGTAATCTTTCAGATCATATCAACTTCAGATGTTAATGAATAAACAGACAAGGTCTCACGTCTACATTGAGTCGCAACGCAATCTTGCACACACTAGAAACAAATGCAAGTCTCTATATGATATCTGTACACACCGACAGCTTAAACAGAATTCGCTAACAGAAGTAACAGCATCAGATCGATATCTAAGTTGCCTTGTACGACAAGCATGAGAATACTACTTTGTCACTCTCCGATGGTCACACCAAGATGGTCGTCAAAGTTAGTCCGCCAGATAAGCTTCACTCTTCGTATATTGTAATTTATAAATTTCTTCAACACGAAATGTTGATGTTGATTTCAGTGAATTTACACTACAAGTCTTATCAAGATACAAAACACGAGCTCGACTCAGACATTCCAGAAATAAAGTAGAATTCCCTCGCTATGCCGTCATGCTTCCATTTACGTACAGTGATCAATATAAAGATAGGTAATTTAGTCGTTAAATGGCAGGTATACATTCATTATAGGCCCTAGTGGGTGGTTCCGATCACGCGATGATTTAGATTATTGGTTTCAGCACGGATCAGGTCGCGAGGTCACAGAATAGGGGTGGTCAGGGGAGCTCGGAGGGGGCGGTGGTATGCAATAATAAATCAGTTTTCGTTTTTAACACATCACACATTTTGGCAAACCTTAGGCATTGATATAACCATTTGCGCCTTTTAATAGTTTCGTGAAACTTATAAACGAACACAATTGTGTTTTTTGCAGTGAAGTTTCCACCAGGACTTCAAGTGTCTTTGTCAGGTAATGTGATGGCGATATTGCTGCAATTGCATGATAATGATGATGATGATGATGATGGTGATGATGGTGCATATAAAGAGGGACTTACCTTTTGTCTTTGGTGTGGTTTAGCTATCCTTGATTTTGAGATGATTTTTCCAGCATATACTTTATTGGAATTTAGGTCTAGTAGCTCGTAACATCGAGCAAATCCGCCCTGAAACAGAAAAATATACATTTAAATAATGACAGTTATTACAAACGCACATCATGAAAACAGAGAAAGCAGTGCATTTAAAAGATTGGCTTTGCCTTGCCCTTAATTGCATACAGTGTGTATTATCTCCAGTTCTAGCTTTGGTCATGGTTACACAGTAAGCATGTTTGACTTACAACGCATTTGGAACAACCATGAAACACACGAGTGAGTGACTGAGTCATTTCTTATTTTACGCGGTTTTCGGCCATTTTTTTTAGCTACATCACCACGGTGTCACCAACGTCACGTCGGTATGAGGCTTAAAATCTCGGGGTTAGAAAATAGTTATCCGGGTGGGATTCGAACCACGAGTGCTAGGGCTGGCAGATCACTGGGCCGACACCTAACCACCTAACCTCGCCCCAGGAACTCTCAGTATCTGGCGTGCTCCGAATGACCCTTTTGACACGAGATGATATTTCTTACTAAGCGTTCCTTCATTTCTTTCCATCAGTGTATTTGGAAACAGTTCACAAATTTTCATTTAATGTAGCTTTTTCATTTGAAAACCCTGAAATATTAATCCTTCGATATTTCCAGGTATCAGCACAATATTAATGGAAATGCCTTGCTTGTCGTTCTGGCATCAGACAGTATATTGGAGTCACGTATAAGAACGGATTTGTACGCAAAATACCTCGTTAATACTCTTTCAGTCATCAAATACATTTTCTGTGTATAAAACAACTTAAGATTGTATGGCTCGGATCGGTGTCTAACGTTACATCTGCAATGTTTCAGCTTAAACACAAACGATGTGGAAGAAAAACACCGCGAGAGAGACATGCAATTCAAAAGTCCTGAGACAGAAACTGACAACAGATTGGCAATGGCTATGAACTTGACGCAGATGATAAAAAAGACTGCATATATGTATGAATGAACTCCAGTCATGCCGCTCTAGATCTGCAGTGGATTTTAAGAGAGTTATTTTCGTATCAGGACATAAAATGTAGACCAGAATAGTGCCGAATCAGGTGAAGTGAATGCAGATAAGGAAAGTAGACGTCAAGGGCAGATAACTCGGATTCACCTATCTATTCCTGCTGAGCTAGCTTCCGGTCTAGATGCAAAGATGGGTGTATGTTACACAAATTACCTCGGCACAAGATAACATATGACACAGAGCTACGTAGAGGAGTCACTTTCACGTGTAGATGGGCGTGTAGACAAGTACCCCACGTGTTGATACCTTTGTCACTATAGAGATGAACTAACGCTTGGTATCTAGGTACTGTCGAGTTGGTACAGTTTATACCGACGTGTTCCTAACGTTGCCAATAAGGAGCTGAATTAGCGCTGGGTATTTTAGTACTGTTGAGTCGGCTTAGTTCCTGTTTCGGGATTCCACTTCTTTGAAATAATGTGCTAGTTAATGGTTTGCAGACTTCCTCAGCTATAATACGCTGTCATACGGAGCGTGCCCACTATTAGTTGAGACCATGTGAGCAATATTGCAACCATAACACATCATGGGTTGCAAGGATGTCCAACTTGAGGGTGAATAATATGGAATTTAAGGTGCTTTTCAAAAAGCTTTCATCTAGATCATTGATCGAGTTAAGAGCTTTTTCAGCCGAATGCAATGTGACGTGCACATCGAGGGAGAAACATATAGGTAGAGAGAAAGATATTTTGATCGAATTTTTGTTATAGGCATTGCGTTCTGTTGAGTCCTATTCTAAGTGACAAATCAGCGCCGCCCCCCGCCCTTACAGGATATAACATAAGGGTGCATGAGGAGTGGGTTGGAGGACTGAATCTGCCTCTGATTTTACTTAAATTTAAGGGACTTTATAGTCTTCGTATCTACACAACAGTTTACTGGTTTACTGCTCCAGGTGAAGAGAAAACTACGTTACGCAATGACCATTTGTTCATACATTATTGTCAAGTCCTTTTGATTAATGGATTATCTATTTCTAGCACTACACGCTCAGTACATTTTGCCAGTAGCAGCTGTTGTAACGTCCCCGGTGATGACATAAGCCAATGTCGTGCATGTCAACATCCTCACGACTACGTCATTTCTCATCTCCTATTGGACTAAGAGACAAAGACGTGACGAAATTACAGGTGGGGCATGTCACGTGACCAGTGCTGTGTCACCGAGTCGTCAGGAATAACATGTAGTTCAACATGAGACTGACATCGCACAACGTGACCGACAAACTGGTGTCGGCAGCTGGACGTACAGACGTGACCCAAGCATATCGTCGTGTGACCAACACGTATCATCAACAAATGACCCACAGGCATCTTGCTCCAGTGGTTCATTATCAAAGTGGTGTATATTTTCATGTCATGTGATCTGGTGTAAATTGGTCATGTGATGTAGGATTTCTTGGTCATGTGATGTTACAGGGTCAAAAATGTAACATGAACTAGAATAAGATCGATCAAACATCACCAGATGTGGGTGACTTCTCGTATCTGGTATTCTAGCCCGAAGGGAATTCGCAAATACTGGTAAAAGATTCAAAATTCGTTTAAACTGATGTTCTTTACCAGTAATCCACTGGTGTTCACATATTATATTAATTCTAAGTTAATAGTAACAGCGAACATGAAGCCAGTATGAGTCAACTGGCATGACATCCCTAAGTAAAAGCTATGTTCCAAATGAGTCACATTGTACCAAATGCGAATTTTAGCAAATCCTATCTATATCAAGACAAAGCCATTGAACTCAAATGAAACCAAAACCACCTGGGTGTATTTTAAACCTTCAAAACGTCAACGCTGAATCCGACCTCCAAGTGGTTAACGGAATTAAAGAACTTTAGTCGATTTTTACGACAAGGATTATGTTTCTGGGGCGCTTGTAGTTGTAACTGACATACAGTCACTCTCTAAAGCACACGAGCGGGCGCTGCGGTGCTATCGTTGACAAATGAAAACATCCGTCGCAGTGGCATAAACTGTAACTAATGACCTTTGGTAAGGGAGCGACCGTAACCTTAATCTCTTCCTTTTAACTACATTTACTATTTGAGCAATTACATAATCAAACATACCCTGAATGGATATTATTATTTTGTTATGTGATTACATGAATCTTAAATGTATTCAAAATACGGAAATTAGCTTTACTTGGGGTGTTTGATATTTTTCATGATACATTTCATAATTGCAGACCGAAAAATATAAAAATGTGTATGTACATCTATTGTTTCTCTTCACTCATGTATCTACTTATTTTATCCAAAATTGCCTGCAAATTATTTATTTTCAAAATATTCCTACATGTACTCAATTGTATCATATAGCACAGAAATGTTATCATCGTCAGTCAAATAAATGAGTATGGATACTGTGTTTGGAGACCCACGTTTCAATCGGGTCATATGAAACCTAGGTGAGTGAACATATCCATCGCAGTTGCATCAACTCTAATTACTGGCAACATGTTCTGGAACTGTGTCAAATAACTTGAAAATCTTATCATCGAGATTCGTATAAATGAGTAATAGGGCCTGTGTCACTGTCAAAAACAGGTTTCTGTCGAATCATAGCTCGGTCAGTGACCGGTGTAAAGAGAATGGATATTTGTCAAGATTGTCGTCTGCCGACTGACGTCTGCGATACGTATGTTTTGACGGGCACATCAGAGGCTGGTGGCTTCTCCGGTGTATGTATAGGTTGTATCGGGTTACTCCGCACTCGTACAGAAAGTCCTGGGTGATCAAATAACCCCTCATTTTGGCACCATGTGACTTAACTATCGCTCCATCTCGCTTTTATTGCTGAACTTTTGGCCCCTCTGATAACCTCACTACAAAATGCATGCCTGTGAGAGAAAAATACATTCCCTTGGAAAATAGTGAAAGAAACCCACGAGACTCGGCTTTCTCTACAGCCTTCCACAAATCCTACATGTTTCACGAATAAAAGTATATTTTTACGTTAGCCTGAATGGTTAACTGTTCTCTACCCATAATTCTCCAGGCAGATGGAATTATGGTTATTTCTGATGATAAATATTGACTCCACTTGTCACACGCGAACAGGAAGACGTGTAAAACGTCCATGCCCGTTATACAGAACTCTTCACACTCTCTCGAGTGACCCCTTCAACTAGTATCGAACCCTTCGGGTGTTTACACTTCAGTTCAAGACTACATAATGACCCTTGAAAGGTGGAGGGGGATCGCATTTCCCTACTAGACGTCGCCCAACCCTCAGAGTTCCAGGTGGGACAGATTATATGAACGTTCCCAGTTGAGTTGAGTTGAGTTTATAATTTACGTTCTAAAGGCAATGGTACAGCCACAACACAACGCGATTGCAAGGTGCACAGTGACGGCAGTTCATGAAAGAGGTGAACCAATCAAAGGTCCCATTTAGTCGTCTTGCACAAGCATTGGGGTACTTGGGTCCTATCCTTTTCAAAGTGACACCATGTCACTGTAAGAACATATTTCTATATTTTGAGTCAAACAAGTCTACATGAACCATGTTAGTGATATAAAAACACAATGGTCGTCATTTCCAAAGACCTAATATAACTTAGCTCAATAAAATCCTAGAATGGACTTGAATTTAAAGTGACAGGAGTCAAACCCACAAGCCGACACCGAAAGACGACAACAACTTCCGGTCCCCGACATGCCTTACTCTAGCGTCGTTTTCAGACATATGGGTGTTACACAACTCCACAAACAACTGATAGCCTTTTGACGTATTGGGAAACCGCTCTGTTGACGTATATTGTGACTAATCTATACTAGGTTTCCTACCGAGCTATATCTATTCGATATGTAACAGTCAACACTTGCACGAAATCTTGTGACCAGGACCAAGAGCGTATCGCCATCGACATATTTATGGACAGAAAAAATATTATGACATCGAGATATATATGATAGTCTGCCACGTATTAATACAGCAACGTAATGTCACTAGTTTATTTTTTTTTTACCAAATTCACATTTAGACAAACTGGAATAATATCTATTAAATCTCGTTTTAACTCTGATTTTGTCTAAAATTAAATCATTACGTTAATGTATGCCAGATAGTTACTTTTATATATATATATATATCTCTCTCTTTTGGAGAATTGTGAATGGACTACTGACAAAGTACTTAATACAAGTCGAAATAGTTCTTGGTTTAAAAGAGAAGTGTTTTTTTCAGAGCTACGAAAGACAATCATGAACCATAAGGTTTCAGCATGAACCACTTTCACAGCACTTTCTATCCCTGCCCTTGGGGCAAATAAAGAAAGAAATAGCCTTACCCCAAGTGCCTCGCTTGAGAACTTCCGTTGTGCAGCACAAACCGAATTTTTTATTCATATATTAGCTTTAAATTAACTACTTTAAAACATAAATGCCTGAATCGCCTAACTATTTATAGTAATAAGACTTGTTTAAAATAATTATAAATCTTCTGACTGCGACATTTAGAAGTCTAGAAATCGAGATGAAAACATAAGCAGCTGATCTTTCTGCAAATACGTCATCCGATACCCGTGAAACCCTCTCGGTGAACGACATCGACGACTTGCACTGCACGCGACAGTGCTATTTTCCTAAAGACAAACTTCAAGTAACAGCTGTGTGGTGCTCTGTTGGTGTGAAAGCTCGTTAACAAATCTTTATGGAAATTTGTTTCCCTGACAGTGAAAACAACATGTTTCTAGGCCATGAAAACGCCACTGTTGTGAAACATATGTCTATATTCACGCTTCTGTTGGTTCTTTTAATGAACTATAATGGAGTTTAAAGTAAATATTTGATCGAACGTTGACCTGTTCTGAGCGTTTTATGGTTCAGCGAGTTAATTGCATTGTTTTGTGTACTGTACATATTTTTATGATCTACTAAAACTCATAAGAATTTACATAAGTGGTAAACCTTCAAAGTATTTTGCAACTTAGTAATAAAGTTGAGTTGTATGAATGATTTATGGTGCCGTGTTGACCAATGTTGAAGACAAAACGTGACAACGTAAAAGCTGGTCAAAAACCGATCGATAGAAAGAGAAGTGAAGGTAAGAGATGTGTACTTCAGTGAGGTTTTATACGACGCACAAGCATTGGGTTACTAAGGTCACATTATATATTTACACGTGACAGTGTCCCTGGAAACCCCAAGGATATGCCTGAAGGGGTGCTGAAGGTGTTCGTGTTCGATTGTATCACTCCGCGAGATAACTTTCGATGATTCCTGATGTAGCCCCTGGGTGTGAAGTGATAGGTCAGGCTGATCCACGTTGTGCCCTTGTATTATTGATGACCCGGCCAATCAATTCATCACTAAGGTCGTTCGTACATCGATCACGTGACAGGCTGTTATGATTAAAGAATGTATAGATAAATATGTACGGCAAGGTGAGGTAACGTGGAAGGGTGGGGGGAAATGAATCGCGAGTATGTCTTTTCGTCTAATAGACATTTCTGTGTATTACATTAAAATTGCAGCAGACGACGCAACACGGCGTGCACGCTGCACACCGGAAGTCATATCCGCTCGAGACGAGACAACAATAGATTCCCTCTACACCCCACTCCTAGACTTTAAATTTCCTGTGACTGTGATAATACTAGAATGCCCTGTTTCAAATGATATCCCTTTAATTAGCCTGCCAGCCACAGGCTAAGTCACAGCATGGATAGGGTGATATGCATTGCCGATACGTATAGCATTTTACAATTAATAACAAAAGAGTGATTAAAAATGACTTAGAGACTTAACAAAAGTCTACCCCACCCCCTTTTCGTCGCTTTTTACGATAAAGGGGATGAAACCCTTTCTTTCTCAGAGACCCCTAAACAGCCCCCAAGGAAATATATAAACTGCATTACATAAACTCAACTTTGAACACATATATGTAACGGCGTGTATTAAATGCGCTCGGGAAATCATGTGTTCTGCAAATAGACCAGTAACTGAATATACCAATCTACACGTATGATTATTTTCCCGCAATAAGTACTTCACGGTTCACTAAATTGGTCACAGCAGACCAGAATATATATGCATTCGACGTGGACTAATTATATACTCATGGTAATAATGGTTGTCACCCTCTAGGATCACGTATTTTGGGACATAAAAGATAAGAAATATTTCTATCCTTTAAACATGTTTTGATATACTAGGGGGTGCGCACCCCCATTATTACCATGAGTATATGTTAAATGTTATTGCATACCACAAATAATTAAACTTGGCATAACCAAGCCACATAGACTACTGTTAACTAGCCATTGGTCAAACAGTAGCCCTCTCATAAATGCAGACCTGTCACCACCATTAATGGTAAGGGGACGTCGAGAAATAGAAATTCATTATGCGTGTGAAATATTCAAATTTATGTAGGTTACAACTGAAACCTTTCTATCCATTGAATAGCGAATATTAAAGGAACGACGTTATCTGGGTCAACATGCCCTAGTGACCTAAAAAGGATCAAAGGATGCCTCCATATATGTACTTAAGGAGTTAGGTCGGCTTAGTTGTGCCTTAACCGTGTTTAAATGTAAGAGTAGACAAGAGAGAAATTATTCAAGTTCCAAGATATAATCTTCCAGGACGGATCAAGGTTTGAAATCCTGACTCTGAACAAAGTCTCTGGCATAACATTATGAACAGTGATGCCAAGGATAAACAACAAACTGAATACAGTGCTCCATAATCTATACTAAACGTTGTACGCTACAAAGGCAATATTTTAACCATTGCAAGGGCACTATTGCAGTCATAAAGCAACGTGATGTGCAAAGTGCACACGGAGAACAAGTGACGGTTCATTAAAAGACAGAAAAGTGAAAGCAAAAGACCCCAGTTTGTTGGCCTTGTACGGCAAGCATCGGGTTACTGGGGTCGTATCGTTTGTACGTGACACGGTATTTTCAGGATTAACTTAACTATCGGGACGAGAGGAAATGTTTCACTACTATTCTAACTCTTCAGTCGTGTCCGTAGACGTTTGTCAAGTCCCTAAGTCACATTAATCGCTCTCTTGGTATTAATTATAAATTGCAATGTGTATCGGTAATGTATATCACCCTATCCATGCTGTGACTTAGGCCTGTGACTGGCAGCCTTATTAAAGGGATATCATTTTAAACAGGGCATTCTAGTATAACCACAGTCACAGGGACTTAATAAAAGTCTATCGTGTCCGTTGCTCTGCAAAGATCCAGTTTACAACGTATCAATACGACACTATGGTCCTCACGAGCTATACCTCTATATGCTATATGTTGCTCAACAAAGTTAATTTAGTGACTACCACGTGGGTATGCATGTGCCTCTAGAGTTTTAAAGGTAGTGTACGCACAAAAACCTGCATTAATTATGATCTGAACTTACTGAAATGCTTTCAACGAAGAAAGTTCTACTTTAAACGAGATCAGCGATCGAGGACTGACGTCTTATCTACCAATTATCTTTTCCTCAACACTACAAAAGACTTGCAGTACAAGAAGCTCTTTGTTAATGGTGATTATGATTGCACAACAAATTTGCTGCACACTTCACGCACCCCTCTATCAGAACAATACAGATAATATTATTTACACAGCTAATTTTTCCTCTGGTAGTAAGGCCATACGTCTGGCTTTCAAAACCTCTTTGATTGGCGACTGATTCAATCAGACAAGAGACAAAGCTACAGGGTAAGGCTTATCTATTTTAATATGTAAAACCATTGAAGGACAATTAAGGGGTTAATTATCGCCCCCTTTCTTTTTCCGTGAAGTTCGAAGAATAGATAATCCATTAAGTCAGCACGTTTTGTGAAGTCTTGTTTATGATACATCATCTTTCAGCTCGGCTTTCGGGATCTTGAGTGTTCGTATATGGTATGGTAACTTGGTAGGATGGCAGATAGGGTTCCCGAGAGTGGGATTTGAACCCAAGACGCGTCATTCCTCAATCTCTTATCGTGATCTTATTGCAGAAGTTAAACTTGGACACGTAGTCAAATTCAGTGTTTTCTTTTGACAAAAAAAAACAACTTATGGAACGATAAACCTAGATAAAATGTTGTACATACCACGAATACCACACAAAACATATAGCATGTTTGTCGGTTTTAAAGCCTCTTGAACAGCCTCATTTATTGTTGGGACCCTATTGCCATAAAATATAAAGAAATTGCAGTCCGAGCTTTCCAACATAAATCTTGAAAGTATTCGTAAACCTTTGGAAACGTTACACTTGCAAATAAATACATTCGGCTCATATTCTGAAGGCATTCGGAAATCGACGGAACATTCTTCGGTAAACCCTCAAGAAAGCTTTGGAATGAGACTGGCTATTTGAACGTAGAAAATAATCCATCAGCATCTGCCGGGACGTTATTTAATTAGGCATACACTTTTACAATGTATGCATATGATTTACAGTTTATCTTATTTCACACAGATAGCACCAGACCTATTTTAGTGGTCGAAAGCACGTATCCAATGGCAATTATGTTATTTTATATTAGGTTACGTTGTTAGCTTTAATAGAAGATCACATTACATTACAAAGGTTTTTAATAAAAGTGACAGGATTTCTGTAAGTCCCAAAAACGGATCAAACGTTTTCCTGACAAAGCACACTAATCTTTTTCGACCGCTAAATGTCGACACTAGGCCAAATATTTGATTTCGAAACAAGCAACTATACGAGGGCTGAGAATAGACAAAAGAAAGTGCGGTGCAAGCAGGTATTGCGCGTCTTCAAACATGTTCTGTTGACTGGAACTACCATAGCGCTAACAATGCTGACGTTATGAATGACGGAGCCATGTTGACGGCCAGTTGACAAAGGTTGTGCGAACAAGGACACGCTAGGCATGCCGTGAAGAAAGTCCTTTCCGCTTTCCGATACATTGCAGTAGAGTTTTATAGCCAAAAAAAGTAGGAATACAGACTGAAACTCCAAAGTCCTACCACAACACGGGTAGCGAGTGTGTGTAAACTGCACATATCCAAAGGTTTAAAACAAGGGGTGTGGTTGACTGCAAAGCAATTCTAAGAAATGTCCAGTGCTGCCAAAAGTTGGTATCTGCCAATAGTGGATTTAGATCGTTCTGTAGTTCTCATGTGTGTCAACATACTTGCTGATCTGTAAGGCCAAGACAAAATAATGTTGTTCAACGTACTTTCAATTAGCCTGATGAAATAAAACATCACTCATGTCTGTAAACTAGTTGTTAAGAATACATTATACTTTCATTAAACTACATCGGTAATTTCCGGAAATGTTCGTCTAATTGCTCAAATCAACTCGTTCTTTTTAATTGTCTTTGAAACACGCTTGAAAACCATTAATTAATGAACTCCTGAGATATGGTAACCGGTGTTCCAGGGAAGATTATAATTGAAGCAAAGTATCCATACACGCACTTTCGTCAGCCTGCTTAAACATTAGAAGATTTCAGATATCTGACCAAATGTTTGACGTACCACATTACATTATTCTCTCACAAAAATGCCTGAAAATCATTGTATTTGTTATGCCCGAACATGGATTCTCGGTGTCCGACGTAATTACCATCTCCGTCTTGGATACAGGGGCATACAAAAGCACATGATGACAGCTTCCGACAAGTTGACAGCTTCCGACAAGTTGACGACCACACGGAAAATGGTCTCAACAAAATAATGGTCAAAAGTGATGTTGGACACCGGACGTTTATAATAACAGCAGTCACCCCCAGCTGACAAACACACCGTCCCCATCATGGCTGTCCATTTGGAGGAGGGTGGGGGAGAGATCTAATCACCAGGTAGTCGTGACAAATGGGGATCACCACACACACGGAGACAGGAGACAGATGCAGTTTATACCTGTAACCCCAGGTCAACAGGTAGGGCATCCCTTACCTGTAATTTATTTATTAAAGGATTTTGACCACTTCATTGTTTGAAAGATTTACAAATATCCCTAAAAATGTTGTTGGAATAAAAAAAAATAAAAAAATAAATAAATAGAAAATAAAAAAGGTGTTTAGATTATCTATGTTATTTAACATGTGAATCCCAAGAAATTATGTTTCATGTTGACAATTTCGATGATTTGTCATTGTTGGACTAATGAATAGTCGTTGGAATACTTAATTTCGTTCGTGTGCCATTTTCCTATTATTGACTTATTATTATTAGATTCGGTTTGGTTATATTAACTTGAAGGTCCTTATAAATATTTAAAACACACTGCGATGGACTTATACCAAGGTGACAGTTGGTGCATATATTCATTATTATCAGTCATCGCTGTACTTATGTAATGCACACACTATTGAAAGTTCAAAGAGATTTACCTGAAGATATGCATAAGGTATCAGCTGGCTTAGAGGTATATTACAATTAAATCAGTTGGTTGAGCCTAGGGGTGTGTTAAGCTACTTGACCCGGACATTCGCATAAGACTTCAATGGGTCGCCAAATTGCCAATTCAGAAGGTTTGTGGAAGAACAATAGTCAGGGGCTGCAGCATAACGAAGTCACGGTGGGGTCGTTACGGTGTTGGGTTAGATGGATTACCAACAGAGGTAAGCTAATGTCATTAGCGTTACGTAAGCAACACCAGTGACCCGATGGGGGATGGAAAGGGCAACGTGGACGTCTGGCGCCGTCGTGAACATCCGCGACGACTTCGAAAACATTCTGAAAGGTGAACGGGCGTACGGAACAACCCGTATGTGCAAACTTGTCCGCCATTACAGAATGAAATGACAACTGACAACTGTCAACCTTGGATCTGGGTCTGACTATCACAGGCGGCAAAATGAAACATGTTGAAAAATGAAGATCATTCAGGCTTGTACCATTAAGATTCATACAAATCATGATAAGCGTCCAAGTTATCACATGATTGACCAATGACGAATGCTACCAAGTCAATCATCAGCTGCCCCGAGATACCAACCCACACCTAACGCAGCTGAACCGTTGTGCCATAAACACGCAATCCCACGTCCAAGGTTAACCAACTCCTATGTAGACCTATCTCTAACAAAACCTTAACGAGATAATTATGAGCTATTTATTTTCTAGTCAAAAATATTCTTTGAAACTCCGTAGCCTGATTATATTTTGCTTGAATGTGTTGAGGCTTATAAACACTCACGTCATCACACAGGACCACATAATTTCTGAACAACCCCTCCTTTAAAAAATCCCACAAAGTCCTTCAAATATTAAACTTTGCTGCATTCTCGTTTATTTTCGTCCTAAAATGTCATAACTAAAAAAAAATTAGTTCATTACGTGTCTGTATCGCTATGAAAGTGCTTTTGGCACGTTTGGGGTATTATTTTAAGAGGAAAGGTGTGCTGGGGGACATTACCCCCTGACTAAATGAACATACGACAGACTAACCGCTTGTCAAACAATACTGAACCGGCAGACGACCTGCATCGATGTCAACCAAATGTCGTCTGCTAGCGAACTGACTGAAATAATTGACGTGTCACGACGACCTGCCCAAAAATCACACTTGTGTGTATCTTACACTTCAAATAACTTTTGTCAACTGCAGCAATAATTAGAACTATCCTGACACGAAAGTATAGATATGCATTTTTTGCAAACATCCTTCAGACGAGTGTAGCTGGAGTCACTGCGAGCCCCAAACAAGAACATAACTAGAGTGTAGGTTCTTGTAGGTATAAGATTAGGTAACAGTTTGTCATTACCACCATCAAGGAAGGTTGCTGTGTCTCACTACTGTTTACCTGGAGGCACTTGACGAGTCTGCACGAGTCGCAAAATCTGTACAGACTCGTTAGCAAAATGATGCCTTCAGGGTATGGCAATGAAGACACGTCTGCGCCACTTCAGGGCTTAAAGAGTATAAATTTCAGTACCCAGGGGCAACGGTTAATCGTTGCAATGAACAAATCCAGATCGGACAAATATGCAAACAACTTGTGTAAAAAGCCAAGTCAGCATGCAGAATCTCATTTCTGATTACGAAGATCTCGAGTATCCATAAGGGCAGGATATACTGAGTAATAGGCTCCGATTGAATCCATATGCAAACGTGATGCGCCATCAAAGTTTATTTCTTTTCTTGATGGCTTCGCGAGCAGTGCTGCTTCCAAGGGACTCGCCTCCAGCTGTGAATATCATTAGTCGTCCGCTATTCAGGATACACTAGTAGAATCAAGCGGGTACTTAAGTGATACAACATTGTGGCAAACTCACAGAATTTCAATGTTGGACAACACAACTCGCAGACGGGTCCCGGAAACCTCGGGTCAAATTAAACCTGCAAGACAAACTGCACTGACAATACCAAACTTAGGTCAAAGGTCAGCCTCGTTTCTGTACGGAATCAGAATATCCAAGGACTTGTGCAAACGACGCGTGCAATCAATGGGATTTTACCCAGCTTACGATCAAACAGAACGATCAACATCGAACTGCTTTCTAATTCATCTCCCTAATGAACCAACCAAAAGTCAAATCGTTTAGAGAACTGTGATCCACAAACTATCAGTAACAGGTGTATTTGAAGAATCTTGTCAAAAAGTGTACAATTACACCACGCTCAATGCTAGGTTTCCTGTACTTCCATATCATGTGCCTGGGTCGGGTTCGAACCCACAGCCACCAAGGCTGTCAGATTCCTTGGCCGACACGCCAACCACTGCATTATCACCCGCCTCGTCTTTTGTGAAGACCATAAGGCTTAAATATATGTAAAGAGTGAAGGCTGGGAAAGTTTGCTCCTCTGGGAATAAATATCCTCTCCTAAAAGTCCCGAGCAAAGATCGGCATCAGAGGTTTATTATGATAGGTCTATCCCAAGACCTGAGTAAATGACAAATGTTATAGGGGTGGAAAAGGGTGATGTAGTTAATGTTTTCTATCTTCTCTTCAGTCCCAAACTCGAATATTTGTCAGACAAGGAAACATATATCATTAGACGCCATATCTGGTTTCATAATAGCTGCACAATATTCTAATGATCCTACTAAGAAGGAAGTCGGTGTATTATGTTTCGTATCATCAACCAATAAGTTTTGTCCAAACACTTAAAACTGCTCTTTGCTTTGAAATCTTTGCATAATGATCATCCACTCGCAGGACGTGTATTCAAGAAAGGATGTATGTCCGACCTACTCGAGCTAACGAAAGCGTCGGATAAGAAGATTTGGGCCGCGACTCCCTACCTCTGTGTTGACTCGTCCTTCATTACTGTAAACAGTTCAATACCCAATACAGACATCACAAAGGCCGAACTAAGAACCGGAAGTAGCCTTGCCAAGGGAAAAGAACGTTTTGATTGTTGCCACTGATTCAATATCTCACTGCTGTGCTGCCACGGTGCCCTTTTGTATACACTTAGGTGATTCAAATGAATTTTTAGGTGGTATCAGAATTACAGTTCTCGTCCTATTGACAGCAGACGACAGGTCAAGACGGGATGTTTCCTGTTCTGATATTAGTCATATACTCCTCGCAACCATTATCAATGGTTTATGACAGCTTGTGAATACATTATCTTCAGTAAACACTGCATCCAAAGGAAAAATGGGCGAAGACCACAAGGGCAATCTTTCAGTCGTAGGCCATTGTGATGTGCACCATCCGAAAACAGATCTCAGTTTAATCAAGACTGAACATGTTGTGGAGGTAAATATTACTAATCTTTGAAAGTTGAAACATCACTGCCCTAAACGCCACTCGGTCTGTACGTATCAACAGCCACGTTATCAGCTTTGATGGACCAGACGTTATCAATGCGTGCGGTTGTGCAAACTTTAGAAATCTGAAAGCTGGAAAGGAAATTACTCAACGCTGCTTCCAATGATTTAGAGTCATATTCTAGACCATGGTTTCACATCGAGTGAACCAAAGCACAATTCCCAGGTTGCTCACGGAGACTGTCCAATTATTAGGGACTTTTTTTATTGACAGGTATCTGGCCAAACCATTTTCGAGTTGAAATTGACCAATCTGAATTGTTGGGTGTGGGGGGCCTTTCCGCTTCATTTCAATCAATTCAACATATTAAAATGGCATTTCTTTGGTTTCACACAATCGCTAACTAAGATGCCAACTAGGTCATGACATGTCACACCAACAGCCAGGTGGGTCATAGCGAAAAACGTTGGGAAACCACGCTCTTCAGGCGAGTTTAAGATGGTGCAGAACACACCCTGTGTTTGGTAGCAGGGGCAATACAGCTGTGACTCGACATCCGAGTAGAGAAACCCAACAGGCCATGAATTAAGGCAACAGGAAGTACAGTTATGTTATTAAATAAATACAAGGCCTACATATGTCAGCCAGACATTAGCCTCGGTGTGCGGGATCAATAGGCCTCGGGTCAGTCTATCTGCAGGTTGTTATTCTTGAGGAGTTTAAACAAACCCGCAACAGATAAGCACAGGAAGGGACGGTCGAGGGGGATATCTTCTTATATCTACATTAGTACCAGCAGACCATATGTCAACAGCTCCACAGCGTCCGGTCGCCCATTTTATTGCAAGGAAAATAATCCAGGGTAAAGTGGTTTATTGGGGATAACATTTCTGCAAGCTGTTCCAGGCAATCGGAATTTCGAGTGTCCACATCGAAGAATAAAAGTTCAGAGTTCATGTGGCCATCACAGCAATCTGTGCTCTAAAAGCAGGTTTCTGATACGTAGTCACTATAGAAAGAATCGATATCATGACCGGGCGAAATAGAACAATCAGCAATTGTTATGGTATAGAATGTAATCATTACAGATACTAGCTATCGACGCAAATGGTTACGTGCCACAAATGCTTTAGTCCTGCCCCGTGACTGTGAAAGTTGGATAATTTTATATGTATATTTAAAGCCTTAAACCAGTCTACTAAAGCAGGTCTAGCTAGCTTCTCTTCCATGAAACTGCATTGTAGGAACAGGGCTCTTGAAGGAAGAAAAATTAAATACTAGTATAATAAAATAATTTAAAAGATTTTCTTTTAGTCTACAAATGCTTCTAAGCACAGGTTTGGTTAACCTCAGACAAAGACATCTTACTTCGGCAAATTTGTATGACAAACATTTGTGATAACCAAAGTTTGCAACAACAAAATATAATTGAAAAAGGTATGTGTACATAACATAGCTTGACAAGGTGGTGGAAGAGGTGGGACTCGCTATATGTACAAATATTGGTGGTTGTGGTTGGACCCAATGTTTAATATTGATGGCAGAGGTGGGACAGACTAATGTTTTCTCTTAATTTTCATTGCCTTCGCTACTGCCTCTGAAACAATCATATTAGGCCGGACATTGTTTGCATACAGATATAAACATTTATTTATCGATACGTAATATCTAATTTCATCTCTTCTACATAACGACCCAGATAAAATATCTTGTCGAACTGTCATACGCCATCAAGATACTAATATCCGACTGATAAATTCAGATTCTCTAATATATGGTGACGACATTGTTTACTTGTATCCACGTACAATGTCCAATCACATCACTTGAACCAGGACTGAAGTGTTGATTTCCAAGTAAATTTCGTCCTTTTCCGGACAGATGTTTCCGTTATCAACGTCTTCTCAAGTGCAGTTACAAAGTCCAACTACATGTGTATGGAAACTACAATTTCTGAAACAGTTGTGTTTCTCGGAGTCTTTTGATGATTATGATAGCCGACATGTTCATCTAAATACTATTCCTAAGTAACACCAAGATGCGAGCACAGTTCAATTTAACGTAGCATTGGACAATATTTCAGCTGTTCATATTCCAATGCCAATACGACTTCGAGGGGGGGGAGGTGCTAAGCCCGAAGCGGAAAGCGAAAACAAACTGTAAACGTTGTGATAAAACACATTTAAAACACATGCTACCATTTACGTATGTGGTATAGCAGGCAACATATGTTCATAGCTTTCATGAATTTTGTGACCTATAAACGGACACTGTTTCAAATTTCAAATTATGATCTTCATCGTCGTCGTATAGTTATCTATCTATTATTATTATTATTAGAAATGCTTATTATATTATAATAATTATTATTATTATTAGAGAGCTGGTGGAGGTGTTTTGATTTCAACCAGGAAGCTCAGCTGATTACGAACTACTTTACAAAATAGCGTAGGAATATTAGCAAACATTCCGTTCGAGATAAAGTAAACGAAACGTTGGGCCTGTGGTTGGACGCCTGACAAGTTTATTCACAAATATTAAAGTTCTTCCTCCCACACCTACGTCGAGTCACTGAAGCGTGAAGCATCCTGCACTTTATCACTGACATCAACTAGGACACCCCTGAAGGTGGGACATCTGACATTACTTGCTGACTCACACAGAGAACATTTCTGATTTTATACTATTTGTGAAACAAACAAATGTATTCACCAACCGTGTCTCTACGCGTGGGAATATTAAGTTACTCGCATAGCTACAATTCCTAGAAATCAGTGAAGTGTAGCACGCTGTCTGTACCTATCTAAACCCAGTTTCAGTCATGTGTTATAATACCTGCCAATTTGTTACCATAGGGACAATTTGTAGCAAACAGTCACCTGGAAGCTAATTAACGGCTGGCTAATTACAGGTGTGATTGAATACCACCAGGTGTGAACCAGCTCAGTACATTTCAGTTATTAACACAGCCCTGTAACAATTTGGATATACATGTACTGGGAACACAAAAGAAGTATTTCAAATGTTACGTATATCTAATTTCATTTATATTTTCAAAGTGTATTTTTTTTAATGAGCTTATATTAATATAACGAGTATTTCAAAGAATATTTATCATTATGCATTTATCGCTTTCAAATGAACATTAAACTTGCTTATCTAACTTGTTGGTTTGGTTATAAGGTTGGTTACTTAGCAGTGCGCTGTTAGGAGCGAATCAAGCTTCGGGGTCCTAATTTGGGTAGCGTTCCCACAAGGGGAATTAAGTCCCCCAGTATGTGGCACACCATCCATAACAACAAGCCTTTGAAGTGATATAATCCTCCATTTTTCACAAGCTAATTAACACCAAATATTGGTGACAAACGGGGCTGCTGATCGAGCGATAACAGGTGAAAAAAATCAGCGAGGCAATTGACAGATATTTTCCTCGGTCAAGAAACCGTCTTCGTGGGTGAAGCCCGTTGTCTGTAGGAGGACAGGATCAACAACACCAGTGCAGTATGTTAACCGTAAGCCCCATTTGATGGCTCCCTTACACAGGGGAGTTTTGTTGAGTTTCTGGGGATACACCTTGAAACAAACAGCCATGTGTGCCGAGATGGGTTGGTGCAAACAAGAGTTGGGCGTAGGACAATAGTATTTGAGGCTGGCCGCATACCGACTCACGGAGACTGGCAGCAAGGCTAACATACAGGTGTCGGGGCACCGAGTAGTTCAGGGCGTATCGAATCCACGCATTGAGTAAGGTCGATAAAGGACATTAAATAAATATTTTGACATGGGATAGTGTCCGACAGGGGAGATAAACGAGTAAATATTGCCAAGCTCGTGAAACGCGAAAAATTGCCAAATTTAGTTCATTTTCAACTCGGCACATCAACCTTTCAAGTGAATGATTGATTTATGGTTTTACGTGGTTTTTAGCAATCGTTCAGCCATATTACAAGTCTCACCAACACCACGTTGGTGTCAGGCCTCTCGTGTCTCTTGGCTGAAAAAGGGGTGCCCGGGCGGGACTCAACTTTTCAAGACAATCACGTCCACAAACCATGTCACCACATTATCTTTTCAAGATCACCACGTAGGAAGTCAGTTGGTTCAACCAAATTATTTTACAAAGAGGTGAACATACCTAATGTTTATCAATACTAACTTGTGCATTTAAGCAGTAATTTTGTCACTCCCAGATGTGTTAAGGGGTTGAGCTAGCAGATTTTTGTCAAGGGACCGAGTAAGCCTCGCTCAACCTTAGTTTTTCTACAATATGTGTGGATACCCATATCTGCCAGGGCACAGATAGGACCAGTCTGTCTCACAGACGCTGAATAACTAATTTTATCCTATGCCAGCCTATTACTGTGAGCTCACACCCTTCAGTTTAGTAAGTCTAGATAAAACCAAATTTTGAAATTCAGCTTGTCTGTGGGCTGCTTTAGAATTTTATTACAAAAATTACAGTTTACAATAGTATATTAAGATATTACATAATAACATTCCAGAGACTAATAATTAGTCTAAGATAGGACATGATATTTACTTCGCGAAAAGTAATGCTCTAGCCTATGTTTTTGCCTTAATTTAGTCTCTTGACAACCATCTATTCCTGACGCTACACAAAAGAACAATTGATAACGTGATCCTCCCCACATCCACAATCTTTCCAAGACCCGATATCTTATGCAGGACAAAATCGTCAGAAATACTTGGTATTCACTGAAGCAGTTGTCGAAAGGTGTTAATCTGTCGAAGTATGCAAGCTTAAATTCAGCGTACATTTCTTTGACATGTAACGACCTTACTCATTCAGTGAGAAAAGTGAACGTGCGACATTGAAAAAGAAGCAGACGATAATGGTAGCAGACGACAATGGGAGCAGACGATAGTTAGCATTGTTGAAGCACACACAGGTGCTTGGGTGCGTTATCGATTAGCTAGCTGCACAGCTCGATAGTAGTAGTACAGTAAATCTGGAGCTGACGGTCACGGCCCCAGGTAAAACCAGATGACACCTCATCAGGTGTTAATGAAAAAGGATTTAACAGTCAGCAGTTATACCTGTGTGAATAATGGTAAAACGTCATGCCAGACCACAGACATACAAATGTCCTAATGGCGACAATGCCTCTGTATTTACATCTTACGTGGGTAGTCGTCGTTACAACCTCAACCTTCAATTGCTACAAAATGCGTGCTTGTGTGCTCACACGTTTGTGTTTACATATCTCCTTTTTGTAACCCGGATGTCAAAATATTAACAAACGCACCAAGACTGATTTACATGACGTCTAACTGCCCCCACATGGACGAAAATTTGCTATGACATATCTTAAAATGAAAAATGTCAAAATCTTTATGTCCTGTTATATATAAACGTTGCCGTGTCACTAACAGTTAGTGACAAAATGTCTAAATCACTGAATCACCTGTTTCTTATTTACGTCAGGTAACGTATAGGTAACCATCCCAATGGATTCCTTGCAACTACTGTACAGGCGCTGGTTACATCACCAACCGTATGTTTGACAACACGAGCAGTCCGTACCACGCACCCACACACACTGACAACCGCACCTGAGCGGCAGGTGTTTGCGTTTCCGACAAGAAAATACAGGTGTAATCAAGCAATTCTTACCTTTCCTAACAAACGTCCGCGCAGGTATGTGGTGTCGGTAATCGAGTCGTAGATAATGCAGCTGGAATCAAAATGTTGGTTTAAGTCATTCCCCTCGGGGTTTGCTCGCACCCCTTCGGGCCTTGGATTCCGGGTGCGTAGTTCCTTCATTGGACTGGCCACATGCACTGGTAATACATCAACAGACATTTAAACAGAACTGTGGACGAGTGCGATTCGAAGGGGTGAACGGGATCACAACCACCCCTAACGCTGCATAGCACGAGTGACAATCTTTTGTAGTAACTTCTTGTATATCCACTGAATAGCGCTGTTTCGCTTCGTTCAACACCCCCTCTTCAAAACTTTGTGTAATCTGGTGCATGTATTATCCAAATCTGAAATCAAAATGCAGAACAATGAACTGAAAACATCCGTATGTCACAGACTCAATCACAACAGAAGCCGAACAGATTCGGGTGGGAGGTGCCCGTCAGAGGGCGTGGTCTAATGTGATATTGACGGCAGTAAATATAGAACTTGATAACACACAAACCAGTACTGGGCTGGATTCTGAATCTGATATTCGATATTCGCCAGCTATCAAATGTATACGTTTTGAAATGTATTTTTGACAAATCAAAATTAAATTTGTCTAATTCAGTACAAGAAAATGTAACAGATGATCTAACGTGTTTAAAGTTTATTATTTTTAACGTTGTCAAACTAATCTATAAAGGAGAACATTTCAAGTAGCTGTCGATATCTACAGCGAAAAAGGGTCGACGAATTTGTCGAGTATTAAATCTAGGAATAATTTCCTTATGAAACAATATATCGAGCAACCGAGTCTCGCTACGCGACACGACGCTAACAGTTGACATACATACACGGTATACACGGCCCAGCAGTCGACTACAACATCTGGGACTGTGACATTTGGACTGTTGAAAAAGGTAATTACCCAAAGCATTCGTGACACACTGGCAAAAAATATACAGACGAGTAAACATAACGCGTTGCAACACCCTTGCTTTTTGTCACTTCAACATTCACAGGAATAGGAACACAAATTTCAGGTTCAAACAATAACAGAATAAGCCTGCTCGGTTCGGTAAACTGAATTCTTGTTTTTAAACACACTATAATTTCCGGTTGACACTTCATGGGTTTTAATTAGACCCAAAATATATATTACAGAAACTTCGAAGTTTAAATTGCAGGTGTGTCGTTTGGTTACCTACCTCGTGGTGTTCGTGGAGGTCCGCAAGAACAAAATTATGTCCTCCAATTGGGATATATACAAAAATAGTCCTTGTGTTCAGGAGCAAACGAACCCAGCGCAAAGACCACCTCGACACACACACTCTTTCTCTTACATCCGACTAGCTGGCTAGAATCTCGGGTCACAACCGCTCTCTCCCTCTCGCCAAGCAACTTTGAATGTGACTGACTGTCAGCTGTGTGAACCTCTATCGGCATTCACCCCGGGCCTGCTAAGTCACACTTCAACACACTTCCCATGCTCTAAAAATAGAGCCCGGGTTGACAACGTGACCTACAAAGTGGCTCTTTGTTTCAAACTTCGTGTTTCTGGGATATTATCCTGCTCCAGATTCGTTGAAATTATTATCATTGAATATTTCGTGTGATTGTTAGGTCTGCAATATTTATCTGCAGTTTGCACTACTACATTTCTTTCATTAAACAAGTTTGGAGATATGTGCCATATATGGAAGTTTCCGTCACTTCACCTTATATGGAAACATTCCGAACACTGCCGAACGTGATTCGTGAATCTTCGTTCATGAACGGCACCAAGCAACTGACAAATCGTCAGTGAAGCGTGTGATCCGCAATAACCGAGATTTTCGTGTTGGCCCGAGAGAACAATAAATTATTGACGACAGCGAATCTTTGACGGAGTGGTTTAAACAAATTATTTCTCTTTGTAAATAAAACTATGTGTACATGTATGTGAACAGTATTGATCACCAGATTTTATTATTGAAATCATCATCATCATGATCATCGTCATTATTATTTTTAATATTATTATTATTATTAAATTCGAAGTGTGACTCATGTATGGCAACAGAAAAGACATATAGTTTCATCAGAAAATAAATAGACCATCCTGTGTGAAATTTCATAATCAATTTCAGCTTCAAATAGGGGTGAGCATGCGTGTGTGGGCGTGTGTGTAAGGCTACTTAGTGGAGTATGTGTGTTACGACGATTGTTTAGACGCGTTTGTATACTATTAGCAAAAACACATAGCACATAGCACAGTCTTATGATGTTTTGTAACTATTTAAATACAATATTAATGTACTCTCTGATTACTGGTGAAACTATAAGAGGTGGGCATCGTTACAAAAAGGAGTGATATTTTGTCATTGACGGAATACTCTCTCTCTTTCTCTGTCTACATGCATGTCATTCGTTCTATTTGTTTTGCTTGGCGTTTGAAGACACACGCACACACACACACACATGTTTGTCATTAATTTCGTGATTTTACTCTTTTCCTCCCTGTGTCTAAACGTGAAACATGCATATAATAGGATGTGATTACTCTCTCTCTCCTTATTCATCTATCTCTGCGTTCAAATTTATCTACACGTGAAACATGCGTACAATAGCATTTGATCATTCTCTCTCTCTCTCTATATATATATATATATCTCTCTCTCTCTACTTATTCATCTATCTCTGCATTACAATTTCCCTAAACGTGAAACATGCGTATAATAGCATGTGATCATTCTCTCTCTTTCTCTCTCTCTCTCGTTCTCTCTCTCTCTCTCCCTCTCTCTACTTATTCATCTATCTCTGCATTAC
>JAUELE010245188.1:0-11155 GCA_031471655.1 Diodora aspera | reverse complement strand
CCCCCCCCCCCCCCCCCCCCCCCCCCCCCCCCCCCCCCCCCCAAACACATAGTCAAATCAGAAATTTGCAATTTTTAGCCAATATCACTAATATCAGGTAAAAACAACTCTGTTGGCCAGACATGCACAGGCTCTTCGAAGCATGCTTCTTATTAGTCAACCAGTTGTCAGTTTGACTCGACATTAGTGAGAGCAGCACGGGGTTCATTGAGAGTGGTGAGTGGATGAGAGCGCGCGCGAGAGAGAGAGAGAGAGAGAGAGAGAGAGAGAAAGAGAGAAAGAGAGAGTAGTCGGATAGGTGATCGGCTGGCGTTGAAAGCTTCCAGGCATTTACGAGTTCCCCCCTGCCTCACACTGAGAAGCTGGAAATGTCAGTGGTGTTACCTTGGGCAAGTGGCTTTACTTGCAGAGAGAGAGGCAGATTAACTGTATACTTGAGAAGAAGGTATTCTTACTAAATCACAGAACGGCTATTAGCTGACCCAGTCGGTACTCATGGGTCACCGTGCTCAAAAGAAAGAAACCACATTAAATTGCATTAAGCATTAAGACGTTAGCACATTCTCAAAATGATTGGATCAACACTAATGCGAAGCGTATATCAATACATCTACAGTGGCCTTTAACTACGTTAACTCTGGGTATCAGACAGTGTTCATAAAACTTTCATTAGGCCTTTATTATATAACACCTTCAAGTGTCAGCCACAAGCTTCAAGGACCATTTACAGCTACAACGCGGTCATTATTTGTTCAGTACTTTATCTCTATTGACTCAAACACAGCTGAAACACAAACTGCGATCACATGTTGCTAGGTTATGGAACTATTTTCACAGTTTATTATTATCAGAATTTATCGAATTTTCAGTGATAAAGTGTTGTGATAACGCTATGAATCCTTTAATATCTTGCCTGGGTGAGACACCATGGTTGTGGAGCTGCAGTATCTATAGCAACCGCAATCTACGTTCAATGAACTGTTGGTAAAAATTTAGCGTTAAAAGAAACTTTGCATTTTTATTATTTTTCACATTTTATGACGCTGAATTAGATATTAAAGAATTTTGCACACCTGTTTGTAGAAGTAAAGAATACAGCTTGTAGAATGACCATTAATTTCGTCGACGTGTCCCTTTTAAATTTCAACTGAAACATATTGATTTCGTTGGCATATATTTCTGTAACCAGTGTTCATGAAGGTTATTTTAAAATTATGAATATAACGATATTTTTTTAAAGGACCAGTATAGAAGTTGAAAAGAATGGAAGAAAAAACAAAAGAATGAATTGCGTTTAAGACTGCTGTTAACATTGTGTTTCAGAACTAATGTAAACTTATATTACTGATTATAGACATGTATATGGAGTCACTTTCTGCGCCGTGACGTCACTGAATACACTCAATCTGAGTGTGCAACTGCTGATGAAGGGGTGACATATTATATATAGGACGTGGTCCCGTTTGGGTTTGATGCTGAATACACTGTTAAGCTCAAACATGTTTAATGCACGTAATAGATTAACTACAGTGCAGCAAAGTGTTTGATCACGGGTCTGATGAATTGCACGTACCTGCACCTTCCCAACCGATTCGCACCGTTCCACCCTCCACACGATATTTCGACTTCTGCGCCAGTTCAACTTATATTTGGCTACACGTAATAGCGTTACTACTTGGAATGGGAAAGCTTCTTTATGAACAACCATTTTAGTCAGCTTCAGTTGTTTGCCTAACATTTCGTTGGTTTACCTGAATTCAAATTGTACTCTGTCAATAATGATTGACAAGACTGTCTGAGGATTAGACATGATCCTCTCGATCAGGTGGCAGACAACTCAAAGTCTTAATTAATAAGGCTTCCACCTTCATTCAGAGAGTCATTACGGGACGTTGTATTTCAGTCTCTTGGGGCGGCTGGAGGTTCAAGGTCAAGGTAACTCAACACTGATAGATGTGACGAGCTTTGAATAAGAAGACATCGATGCATTTTCGGTGCTTTTGGCAAAGGTTAATAAGAGCCAGACTCCGATTCAGTTAAACTGAGTTTGTCTCTGAGGCATTTGAAATACAGCGTCTGTCTCTCATTAACTGGGTTGATGATGTGATTCAGAAAGTCTATGGTCCTCGTGAGATAGACGACTTTATGATATTGACGACTTTCTGTGAAAGAACATTTTGTACGATTAAACATTGGTAAGAAAGATAACTTTCTAAGATAACTTTCTGAGAGAAACTGCTGAGCAAGGAAAACATTATCTTACAGAAGACTGTGTGAGACAGAAGCCTTATGGCACTGAAAAATATCTTATGCATACACCTCGCGTGAGACGAGTTGTACAAACATAGGAACTGTTCTATTTTCCGTTCACACAGACCACACGATCACGAGATATTTACATTTCTGTCGCAATGACTTAAAGAACACCTGCACGCAGGTTGCCTGGCAACGCTATTCTCAAAACAAAAACTCGCGATAAACAGTTGAATACAACGCACCGTCTTAACCACGTGTTTTATTAAACGCTGGCCAATATGACAGATAAATCGTACAAACAAATTGCACCATTCTGACTGTGCCTTTCACCGTGTTTCAAATGTAGCTAAAAGAAATATGTATAATACTTGAATACATCATCACAGACCATCAGAAGGATTATTTGTGTTCTGTCATTGTATATCAATGTATAAATGTATAAATGATCATATTTCATCCCATACTTGGTAAAACCGCACCACCTGCAACTCTGATATCAACAAACAGTTCTCGGCTCGATGCTGATTGATATGTTGGACACAGAGTTTGCCCTTACGAAAGCATTATTTTTACGAGCATCCCTTTCTTATCTGTATTATTGCAGATTGTTGAAGACCACTCTGATCCAGACACATCAGCTTATACTCCAGACACATAACGCGCATAACAGCGTATTTAAGTATTTGCTGTTTAGATGTTGCACCGTGCAAGAATGACATATGCATTGGCTCAAATGTCTCGTCCAACACACAGCCAATTTCGTGATTGATGTGTTGTGCGAAGAACAGAACATAGGCTGGAGAGTAAAGTTTCACAGATTTATGTAGAAATGTCACCATTATACAAGAACTAATGGTATCTCGTTGAAGCGTCTGCTTGTCGTATTTGTCAGTTCTAATGAAACGAACATTAGATGCTTTTGTTGACAATGATTATTAGGGAATATAATATATTCAAACTAATCAGAATCCTGTTCCGTTTGTTGTTTTTCGTAATTAATTACTCGGTGTTATTACACATACAATTCCAGACAGGCTGCTCATATTTATTTTTGTGAACGCCTACAAAGATGATAGCATGCAGATTTGTGCAGCGTTGCATATTTTGCATTGTTTTTGAGGCGCAGCGGCTGACAGCAACAGGGGTCGGACTCGTTATCAGACGATGTCCCAGTCGGCCCGGCTGAAAATGGGTATATTTGGCGCTGCATAGTGGTGACAGTCATCCGTAAGGCTTGGAAAACAAATGTATCTGTGCATACGTGGGTAATAGTTGTTGTTATTATTATTAATGTTAGTATTATTATTATTTTTATTATTATTCATTATTATTAGTAGTAGTAGTGACAGCAGTACAGTTTGTATTACGAACACACGAAGAATACGGACTCTGTGCTCAAAATAGTAGTTAGAAGTAGTAGAAGTAGTAGTAGAAGCAGTAGTAGTAATAGTAGAAGTAGCAGTTGTAGTAATAGTAGTAGCTGAAGTAGTAGTAGTAGTAGAAGCAGTAGTAGTAGTAGTAGAAGTAGTAGTAGTAAATTGTGTATTACGAACACACGAAGAATACTGATCCTGTGCTCAAAATAATACTTCAAAATAGTAGTAGTAGTAGTAAAAGCAGTAGTAGTGCTAGTAGTAGTAGAAGTATTAGTAGTACAAGCAGTAGTAGTAGTAGTAGTAAAACAAGCAGCAGTAGTAGTAGTAGTAGAATCAGTAGAAGTAGTAGTAGTTTTAGAATCGGTAGAAGTAGTAGTGCATTTTGTATTACGAAAACACGAAGAATACGGACCCTGTGCTCAAAATAATACTTCGAAGTAAGTGTAGTAGTAGCAGTAGTAGTAGTAAAGTTTATATTACAAAAACACGAAGAATATAGATCCTGTGCTCAAAATAATAATTATATCTCCTTATTTTAAAGATGTTTTCAAGCATTGCGATTTATGCGCCTTTGCCAAAGATGTATATGGAGTATACAGTCATTGGAGACCTACAAGCAACGACGCATGCGCGAATGTCTAAGAAATCTGAAGACTTATAACTAAACCGTATACTTATTTCATATCGTTTACAAACATATGAACAGAACGACTAGGTATAATTATACCTGGTGCATGTCCAGGATGCCAAACCATGAGATGTACCAGCATTCCGTGAAAATAGTGAGTTCGAACCTTTTCGGGACCAGCTATACCCGATATGAATTTCGTCTGTTTACGCCACTGAAAAATGGCTGAAAACCAAATATTATTACTCATTTAATTTGCCAAATCTTTAAGGTAAATCCAGACTAGAAGAACGAACCATGTCCCTTGGGTAGTTCAACCCTTTGTGCTCGGTCCACAAAAGCTTCAATATTGTGGTGATGTCCAGCAATTCAATTATTGGCAATGTAACCTTTAGGATAACTGAGGTCACTCGCAAATTGTATTCCAATTTATCCTTATCAGATTCTTTGTTGTAACCGTGTAATTATTATTAGCCTCTGATTGCTTGTTGGGGATTGCATTAATGAATAATACATAACTGCTTCGGATATCACTTTATGAATAATTGAGTTTCTAATCCACACCTACAAGCAGAAAGTGGATGAAATCAAATAATTTTCATTATCGTAATCTCGCGAATCTCACGAGATATTCTGGTGCACGTAGGCCGCAGAAATTCAATACGAGGCTTGACTGATATCACGTAATTTCTTAGCAGTGTAAATGCAAGAATCCCTCAATGATTTCCGGTCCAGTTGGCTGCTGGGAAAACAGATATATCACTATTCAATTATATTATGGACTATAGGTTCCTTTTATTAAACCTGGAAACTCATAGATTCATATACGATGCATAATAAATTGTGTGAGGCATCAGACTTCCCTGTCCTCATCCCCGGCTAAAACGCGGTTTAAGCGCCTAATAGGCAGTTTAACTATAGGTTATATTCCCTGGGGAGTTGAGAAGTGCTATAAATGGTACATTGTACCAATAGCCGGGGTGCACCACTAACCGGATAATAATGTAGTAGTGCTTTGAGCATGCACTCGACATTATTATTACTGCTCAGAAGTGCTGACATTCTGTGTTGTCTAAAGACAATTCAACGACGAAAACCTATGCGTGATCTACAAACCAGCAATAAACACGAAGTGTGTCATATTAACTCGGAGAGTGTCTTGCAGAGATTATGGCAAACCTTTTCAAATGCAGGAAAAGTAACAAAGCAATCTCAATCTTATTTTATTCTGGAAACCTCAACATCCGTATACGCAAATAACAAATATATAGAATTGGATCCAGTTGAGACAAAATAAAGAGATTGAAGCCATCTACCAAAACACAACTTTACATGAAGGAAAGCGATACCTCATATTGGTAATTATAAGCTTTTGTATCCTTTCAAGTCATTTCCATAAATTGCCTGTACATGTACATCGTGTGTGGAAATTAATAACGTTTCTTTTGTATCTTATCCTTCCCTTTGTTATTCGGAAAGAAGAATTAATTGCACTTTAAAGAAACTTTGGATTGGGTTCGATGTTACGTGACTTGGGGCACGTGAAGATGTTCCATTTACTTCATCAGTAACAGTAGTACTATGTTTTAGATCAGATGTTCTTTTCCATGATTAGTTTAACGTTCTGAAAGTCACGTTGAACCTGGCGATCAATACTATGTGGATCATGTCCCAGCTGGACTACCATATGTTGTTTTCGTTGTTGCTGACATCATCAAGGATGTGTAACACCATTGATTTTATATATATGTTATTCAAAGATAACTGTCAAAGATGTTAACACTTTCCAAGGATAGTCACTTTGGAACAGATTATGTTTTCTGGTCATACGCATGTCTTTTGCTCATCAATACAAAGCTTTTAATTTAGCCGATGTTTCTTTAGTATGAAGAGTGCCAATGGTTCAGAACGATACTGTCATTCCTCGCCCTCCATTTATTTTATGATAATACATGAGCTTTAATTTATGAGAAGTCAGTTGCATCCTTATAAGATCATCATATCTATTTCCGGGCAGAGCGGAAGCAAACCATGATACAGAACCGGATTCGAGCCCAATGTTCAACATTGCATACCAACCGGATATGTTGCCTTACTTATATTCCAATAATATCTCCTTCATGAATTGGCGGAGGAATGAGGACATTATTCTCCGTTGGGAAATCTGACGGCTCACAATTAAATGTCTACAGGAACTACGTGATGTATATTTTTTTTAATAGCCTCATTGAAAGTGCCTAATTAACACACTGGTTGGTTGATTGAAAGTCGTTTTACGACTAATCTCCAACATTATATATTTGCGAAACTGTGAGCGGTCTTTGTAGTTTGGAGACATGGGCGTTCACGCTCGTCCATTCTATTATAGGCCAAGATGTGATGTGGCAAGTGCGAATAACTCGATGGCTGCACCGAGTGCACTGCACATCTGTCCTTTTTGTTCTCTTTGAACGTCTGAGTTTTCCCCGTCGAGGAAAAATATAGCACTTCGTCGGGGAAAATTTCGAAGAAAATGTGTGTATTTTATTGTGTTTTTTGAAAATGTGTGTACTTGTCGGGGATATCAGACCCCTTGTCTGCGCTACCCCTACCAATGAGCTACGGCTCGATGTTACAAACAATAAAAATGACAACTTAATTAGACAAAGCAGCATATCATCATCGTTTGCCGCAAATAGGATGCTTCATACATAGCATATAGCGAACCTTCCCCGACGAGATTCGATGAGAGATCTACCAACTTCTGCTTTCTGTTAGTCCGAGTCTCTGATGTAAATTATAACTCGAAGATACATTTTTGAACGGATAATTTCTGTCGTTTACATAGGTAGCAACCGAAGCAACAGTGCTTTCAACAAAGAGTAGTAGTAAACATGATCCTGTTACGGATAACAAACGCATCGGTGCCGCCATTTCTGATACAGATCCCTTCAGGGATAATTGTATCCCTTCAGGGATATATATAGTTACATGTATATCCATACTTTAAATTGTTGTGACAGTCCCGTAACAACGTTCTACATGGCTTGTATGTAGAAATTTGTATTTCGGTCATTAAGACAATGTAAGAGATCTAGATCAGTCATGTGGTTCCTACATCTCGTCTTATGCCAGTAAAGCACTTGTTCCACGACATCACTAGGTCAATATTTCACGTGATAACAAAACACACACACACATTGCAGGTATCTCGCAACATAGACATATGGAGAGCTCGGTAGCGTGCCGATTTCATAAGCATCTGAATTCTGACGTTTGCAGACCCGATCCGTTCAAAAAGCATGTGGGAAAATAAGTCGGAAACTCGGACTAGTCTTATGTGTGCACATGTACTGTTGTGCATAATGATACACACGTTTTAGAATTATGTATTTCAGGATTAAAGGACACGCTTACCATAACTGTCTTGTGAATAACATTAAATCCAAATGAAACTTTGTCTGCTTTTCAACAAAAGTATGTTCATTACCTCAATCGGTTCATGGTTTTATCCCCAGCCGTCTTAGAGACTCGCTTAAATGTGGAAACATTTTACCACGAACGTTCTATCCCTTAGTGAGAATGTCATTGACATTAATGAATCAGTGTTGTATTCTCTTAAGACTTTACGTATGTCGTTTGCGTAGCCGTCAAGTGACAACATTTCAACCTTTTGGCCCAGCTCAGTCAGTCAGTTGTTGGAGAATACTAGCCGGGAAATGTATATTTATCGAACAAAAACGGAACACGTGTAAGCGGGTAAAGCATGCTCCTTTTCTTAAGAAAGTAACATTGATATCATCAATGCAGACATAAGTATCTTCAGTGATAATATAAATTGCATTTCAACTTATCATGTTCTGGTAAACAGATACTTAATGATATAATAAAATAACATGTAGTCTTGTATGTTCACACATGTGCATCGTCTAAGCGCGTTAAGAAAGTTAGCTGTAGGAACGAGTGACGAGCAAAGTTTAGACTTGAAAATGTGTATTGGAGAAGCAGTTCTGAGATGAGCAGACAGTGCATTCCACTCCAATGCAACGGTCACTTTAAATGATCAGAATCCATAAGATTTTGTTTTGTAAGAGGGGACAACAAGTTTCAGGGTGTTTGCAGATCTTAAGTTCCGTGTTTTGTACTGGTGCAACACGTCACGCAAGTACTCAGGAGTTGCCCCATGAACCCACTGCAGCTGGTACTTCAGACACAGATGCTTAAATAGAGTTTTATCTTCAATGTTTAGCCAGTGCAATGAATAACGAAATGGGGTTATGTGATCATAATTAGTAACTAGTTCTACATGGGTTCATCCTCGAAATCCAATGTATTTGTGACTCGATCAAAGGTATGGTGGTCAGGTCACAATTACCCTGAATGTCGAAGATGCTTATGATTTGGACAGGGAATATGTGCCAATACATAATTACGATAATTCTTTTTTTTCAGATTCTTCGAACAACAGCAAGAAATGAGGAAGTTTTTCAAGAGGTTAATGTCCAACGCCGAGTCGGATATATTTTCCTTCGACAACACCCGGTTACGTGGCCATGCCAGTATAGTGATGAACAGTTTAGGAGCCGCTGTGGATAGCCTGGATGACTCCTCGTGTCTCAGCAACGTACTGGTGTCTCTTGGCGAGAAGCACGCAGCTTACAATGTAAAGCCAGACATGATTTCGGTACGTCTTTTCTTCAGTACATGGCACCATGGACGTAAACGTACGTCTAAATCAGCCTCAGAATTGTCTGTAGTTCCTTTCTTGGTATTAGTGGATATTGATTCAGAGATGATGTGTCCATTATACTATGTTTGAAGTCAAGGATCGATCATCTCTGAGAGAGATGGCGGGAGAGTGGCCAGTGAACGGTTGTCTTTATTGCAATCTAAGAGGCCAATAGAATATAGCCTACATGTATGTTGTGGCCTAAGACAACGATAGGGTCCGTTGTTGGCGCGAGAGAACAGGTGGGAGAAACAGAGGGAAAGAGGGTAAAGTGAATGGCATCATTGTCAGCATAAGACGGTGGTCAGGCGGATACATGTAGATATGTTCGTGAGAGATAGCGATTGAGTGAGGGACCAGAGAGGATGATCAATAAGACAGAAAGAAAGAGAACGAGACGGGATTAGAAAGAGAGCAGTGTTCAGGAAACAGTGATCTGGTCGTAGGAGAAAGAGAGCACGTTAGCTGAGCGAGAGAGAGAGAGAGAGAGAGAGAGAGAGAGAGAGAGATGGCTGCAGACAGACAGAAATACAAAGAATGTCATTGTTGTATCATAGTCACCAAATCTATATGTTTGCTTGCGAAAAGGAGGGAGCCTAGGGGAGTGGGAAACATACA
Organism: Diodora aspera; assembly: GCA_031471655.1. NCBI lineage: Eukaryota > Metazoa > Mollusca > Gastropoda > Lepetellida > Fissurellidae > Diodora > Diodora aspera. Next base: position 1,569 of record JAUELE010245188.1, on the reverse strand, counting down.
GAGGGAGAACTCAAAAACAGATTATCGTTATCTTAGCATACGTAATTCATCTTGAGCAGCGGTGGATTCAGGATTTGAGTGAAGCGGGGACACACGACAGGCCATGAAATGTATCATTTTTCTAGGATATATAGATCATTTAAGATATCGTTAAGAATCAACATGCAAAGTGTTACAATCTCAGCCAATTTCAGGAATTGTATGAATACTGTTTGATGGGATGGCTTAGTGCTAACATATCAAAGGAAAATAGAAGGATGAGCTGAAGAAAGGGTGCACGCGTCCCCAGTCCGAACCCCCCCCCCCCCACAACTGGATCTGGACAGACGAGGCAGGTTTACTGTCACTATCTGCAAGGGGACAGACAGAGGCGGGAAGGGTACGATAGAAATACATGTAGAGGGACTGTACACTTTCTTAAATATAATGCATATAATTTCGCTAACGTCAATGCACGTATTTCAAACACTGATCTTGTAGCATGACTTTTACACATGATGTCGTTCTCAAAGACGCATTCTAAGTAGTTCTTGTCTTGGTATTTATAGATATTGATTACAAGAATCCAGGATTTATTCATTATCCTGCTCATATCTTTGTCTATTGTAATAAACACACACATAAGTAGGTAACGTGAAGGCGAAATGGTAATTCCGTCGTCCGTGGTATCATGTTGTCATATGAGATCGTAAAGTGATATTTTTAGTCTTGGTGGGCAGTATCTTTATACAGCTCTGTCTTAATGCGAGGATTGGAGTATTGGAACGTGACAGTATGGGGTATTTGGTCACGATAGGCTTTTCAATTCAGAGTTGATCAGGGGAGGAACTGATGCTGGATTAACAAGTAGAAGTGAGGCGACACAGTGATCTGGTTACGGCATGTCTGAAGATGAAGATGAAGTCCTATCTAGAATTTTGGAAACTTGAGAGAAAGTGTGTGTGTTGTAAGTTGAAGATAATGTTTTGATCCAGTGAGTGAGTGTGGGAGGGAGTTACAGAGAGAGAGAGAGAGAGAGACAGAGAGAGGGGGAATGAACGCGAAAGTGAGTGAAAGACAATAAGAGAGGGTTACACGATAGAAATTGAGTGATATAGTCCGCAGGGGGATAGAGAGGGGAAAGAGAGCGATAGAGAGAGAGCCACATGTATTGTAGTTTTAGTGATCGACTACGGTGCAGAACAGACAGATACACAGAAAGAGAGACAGAGAGAGAGAGAGCATGAGTGAGTGTATGTGTGTGTGTGTGTGAGGGTGCGAGAAAGAAACAGGAAGAGATGGAGGCGGACAACAAAGCTTCATTCAGGGTACGTGTTGAACTTTCCTATGTGCATGTGAGTGAGCTTTGTAAAGACAGCAAGAACCCTATTTCTGTTACTGTTGTAATGTCACAGGTCTGACTAACATTACATTCCTTCCTGTAGTCACCGCGTTATGGTTTTTACTTCCTCAAATAGCTGTACTGAATGTCATCAAGACTGTTCTATAAGTAATATATATATTTATCATATAACTATGCGTGATATCCCTTACATAAGCTCATCACATATAAATGTATATTACACGAGT
>JAUELE010245177.1:0-11155 GCA_031471655.1 Diodora aspera | reverse complement strand
CCCCCCCCCCCCCCCCCCCCCCCCCCCCCCCCCCCCCCCCCCCCCCCCCCCCCCCCCCCCCCCCCCCCCCCCGCACAGCACTTTCAGATAACCATTATCAATCATAAGAAGACAACTGTCAATGTCTGCCTTGTTTTGAAATGAAGATTAGTTAAACTGTGATCTAGTGTTAGTTCATTAAACTAGAGACCGGATAATCTTCTGTGACTCGCTTTATGGGATACTAAAGTATTGTGTTGTTCCTTACTTAGAAGTACCGGTAATATTAGGAATGGTATATATTACGCAAATTGCGCTTCACTATCTGAAGAAAGACGACACATAGAATTTTGTTTCGTATGCATGAGACAGATGCTTGACATCAATGGTATGCAATTATTAGTAGGACAACAAAACGCTTAACATTGTGGTTATAAGCGCGACAAAATGGCTTGCTGGCGAAACGATTCCATTTACCAGTGCAATAAAAAGTATTAGTGTTATGCATACTCGTTATGCCACTATTCGTGCATTAAATAACTTACTTAATATACTCATGTTAATCATTATTGTCACCCCCGTATAATAGGTCATAATCATTTGGAGAAGTGAGGAAATAAAGACAATAGTATTTACATGCACCGAACAATTTGGTAAACCAAAGAAGAACAATATCGGGTACAATTCTGATCTACAGAATCAAAGATCCATGAAGTTTCGCCATGATATTGACAATACTGTTGACATGACAATATAGAACTTCATATACATGTAGGGGGTGACAATAATTAGCATGAGTACATCGATCAGTGTTGTAGTTGTTCTGGCAAAGAATCGCCTCTTAAGAGAATTGTCTTGTAACCATTAGCATAATATACTTAACTCTAAAATAAACTATACAGAGAAGAAAATGATTACAACCTGGACCAGTTCCTGTCTTTTGGGTCACTAACAATAAAACATACCCTTAATTTCGTGCAGGTTCCTTTGCTTTACATCGTGCTTAAACAACACGCTCTTGAATAAATATCGTTGAAAATAGCCAATGTTTGTTTGTTTTCCTTCAATTGCCCCTGAAAGTCTTGTTATAGTTTATTTTTGACGTCAGTATAAAAAAAGCCAACGTCGCATCTAAGTCCACTATAAACACATAGTGAAATATCTCTGGTTTAATGTATCCCCGACAGGTGTCTGTGTATCACATTTCGTTGTCATGGTCACGACTGCTGCCCAATGGGGCTGGGGACGATCTGAATCCACACGGTGTTTCGTACTACAAGGAGGTTTTTGAGGCTTTGCAGAACAACAACATAGAGCCTTTTGTGACGCTGTATTATTATGATCTACCAGAAATAGTCCAAGAGGCGGGTGGATGGATGAACAGTGACACAGTAGCCAAGTTCAAAGAATATGCCAGAAAATGTTTTGAATCTTTTGGAGCAAACGTGAGTACTGGTTAACAAATGGAAACTGTACTGTGGATTGGCTTCTAATTGTGTCCACTTCTTGTCGCATTGTTTTAATTGTGCTAGTAATCATAGGTTCATTCAAACGTGCTTACAATGCATGCGGTAGATTAACCGCAGTGTGCAATGTTAGTCACGGGTCTCATGAATCGCACGTGCATGCACCTTCTAAGCTGTAATTAAATTGTTTGAGCACACTGTTCCGTCTTCGGAACGATATTTCGTCTACTGCGCCAGCGCAACTAAAATTTGTCAAAGAGTAGGAGTGTTCTCATGGTGGACGAGTCCCATTGCAAACATGCAACGACGAATTTAGTATCATCACTGTTGGCGAAAACACACATAATTATTGCGGTTGTTGGCGTTTATTACACGGTGAAATGCAATAGTGTCTGTATTTGCGTTTGAGACATATATTGACGTCTTGAAGTAGGTGACGTCTCCATGTTTTCAACCGTGTGTGACATGAGCTTTCGTTGCAACGACGTGGTGTTTTTGTGTTAGAGTTATCACCAAAGTCACTGAATGTCACTAATGTTTGTGCGTATGTGGTTTTATACACACAGAGACAAATGAGTTTTGCATGTAGTTAAAGCTTAACAAAAGAGTGATTTATTTCGACATGATATTCAGCAGTCTGTGCGCTCTTTTCTAACCATAATGTCAAATGCATTAACTTAGTAATAGCATTCAATCTGATAACTGGTTTCATCTTTGTATCATCACACTTGTCACAAAATGTTACTGACAACATGGTCGACATCTCTTAATATACTCAACATTCGTTTCTCCTGGTGTAATTGTACACGGTTCGTGTTGGTTTCACGTTCACCACATAGAGCTACTGTGAAATGAAAGGCTTACACGACAGTGTGTTTCATTTTGTGTCACAAAACGGAGACACACTATTATTTTGGCCTTACTTTGAAATTCTTTGATTTGAAAGAAGTAAAGGTGAACTAACCAAACACGTTCTTGATTTTGGTACGTTTAATTTCATATGTGTTCAAGTCAAACACTGAATCGTAGAATGTTGATTTGGACAGAGTTTCTTGCCAAAGTTGCTATAGAAAACAAGTTCCATATTTACAAACCTTTCAGTTCTGTGTATCGATTGCAATGAATATTATGGACAGAGATGCTTGACAAAGGAAGGAATATTAAAATACTTCTTATATAAATAAACATTAAATTTCAATCCAAGAAGCAATGGTGTAAAAAGCATTTGTCATTTTTTGTCAACCATTAATGTTCAATACATTTTAAACAGACTAAAGTTTTACATATCTGCTGTTCAAATTGTATAGATAAAAACACCTATCCTGTAGTAATACTTCTTCGGTCCCAGATCAGAGGAGAGAGCGTCCTTGCTTGGGTACGGCATTGTCATGTTTAAATAAGATGTATGTCTGCACAGGTTAAACATTGGATTCCAATGCACGACCCCTTGGGAGTTGCCTGTCAAGCCTACGGCGAAACACCATGTTGGACCTCAAACAATAAATCACTGAGGTCGAATATCTCGATTGCGAGAGGAAATCTCCAGGTTGCACATCGACTAGTTTATGATCTGTACAACTCGGACTATAAACCCAGTCAAAGAGGTACGCACGCCGATATATACATTCAAAATACATGTCCCATAAAATATCTCCTATCTTAGAGTTGTTAGCATTGAGTGTAACATTGGGCAAGGTACTTTTTGTCCTGATCTCTATATAAATTGTTGTCATTTAGAACATAATATGCTTTGTGGAGAATAAAGATTTAAATTTTAATGATTTGTCTAGATTAACACCACCTTGATGCCAGAGTTCAGGCTCAAAATGTGATTCAGTGAAATATGTAACTGATGGTATTGACGATCCATTGCGCATTGCAGATGTATATGAACAGCTAGCTGTATAGGCTACTCTTCCTTGTTTGTTGCCAATATAATATGTGTATATGGAACGCAGGAATGGTGGGTGGTTCCTTGATTTTCAACAAGCTAGCCCCGATGTCGTACGAGCTAAATTCGTTGCGGTTATATTCGCCATATGTTTTGAACGGTAGGTACACTTTTCACAATACAGCCATATAATTAATGCAACTCATTTCGGTCAGTTGCATTCAGTAACATTAATGAAACATCCTTCCAACATGTTTTGTGACAGCAGATGGGTCTAGAACTAACCCTCGATTCGTGTTATAGAAAGGTTATACTCATTATTGACAGGAATGTTTCTCATGTAATCTATTATTTTCTGAGATAATTATCCACAAACTATTTTTCAAATATTACGCATGATATTCAGTGTAATTACATGTGCAGGCATATATAATGCATATGAATCCGCCACTGGGGTTATTTGGAATGATTGGGCAAACAAAATCATAATACAATTCATAAATTTCAACTGAAAAATAAATGAAACGTATATCTCTCTGCAAATTATATATTTTTTTCTGGACTCATGCAATTCAAAATTCTCTGCAAACTATTCATTTTCAAAATCTTCCACCACCCGTCCCATCAAATGGTCGCTCCCTAATTACTTTTCTGTTTCAACTCATAGATTCTAAAGTCGACTTCTACATCGGAGGGGACAGATTTCTTTCCTTCGCTGATTATCAGATGCACATTTCTAAGACTCTGGACGAATTAGAAGAATTCCGACCGTAAGTAGACAAATTTTGTGCCATTTATTTCAAGATTTCAACTGTCAACGTTTCTGTTTCCAAATGTCCTTATTTAGCAAGTGGGGAGCGGCGTTTTGCACTCGAAAATGTGTGACCTTCTGTCCAGTGAAGGACATTTCATCTTTGTATTATGCAGGCATGTCTAATGCTATAAGTAAAGATAAAACATTTTTTTGTGTAATTTCAGTGTGGAAGCTCATGATTACTCGTGGGAGTATCTCTGCCGATCTTATCCAAATAAGAAGATATACGTTACTGGAGAGTTTCTGTCAGAAAACTCCACACTTAGTGATTCCCAACGTGTTGACTACTTCAGATGGTTTATTGGTCAAATTCTTAAAGGTAAAACCATATTTATGTCAGCGGAGTTCAGCTTAGTCAAAGTCTCCAACAGCTAAAATGAAATATGAATTACAATGACCAGAAGATAATCATATAATTTGGGCGAATTTCGTTGCGAAAAGTCAGGTTTAACAGTATACTGAAATGACGTTGCTCAAAGCAAAAATAAGGACTTTCGCCTAAATAGTGTCTCCAGGTCGCCTTTATTTGAGCTGCTTCAAGTGATGAAACACGCAACATTAAATGTAAATCAAGAATTTAAGCTCAACATAATGCGAATTCGATAGCACAGTCATAAATGCGAAAGAATGTTAACGTAAAATCCCAATACAAAGCAATCATAAGAAAAGTGATTGAAAACCGAGCATCGTAATTAACCATACTCAAATAAATGTACGCCGTTTTTAAAACCGACATGACACCTCACTTACTGTCTTTAATTTCTCTCACTGAGAATTACAATTATTTATTTGGAATACGGTCTCTCACTACAAGTCACTGTAGCTATATAGCTGCCATTGAAAGTAAAACAATCTAATCTCCGATGTGTTATAGAAATGATGGTTACTGGTACGTTTAATCATCTGCGACCAGCACGCAATGACTCGTTTCATCGTAGTTGTGCCATTGTGAAGTTGAAAGAATAAACGAATATATCTGCCAGTTTCGTGTTATGAGTATCATTAGGATTATGCTATCTTGTCATCCGTTTGAAGTTACAACCCGGAAATAGAACGAGGAACTGACGTAGCGTAGCATGAGCAGTTAGTTATATGTGGCAAGATGCTCCACGTATACAAACATGTCTATGAATTAAAAACAACATGTTATGAACTTGAATAAGTATTCTTGCTAAAATGTTCAATTTTACTTTGTATTAACATGTAAAAGAGTTATATTCCACGCAGTTAGCTAAACATGTCGCAAAATATATGATATGAGTCCTCCATTTTGTATCTGGAGAGGGACAATCGACATTTCTTGTTTCGTTACCTTGCTGCCACATGGCGGTATCAAATGAAGCTAAGTACTGCATCAGGCATCACACATAGCCTATGATTCAGTCACAATATAATATGATTTACCCTCGTGGTCTGAAGTAGATCTGTTCAGAGAAGCGTTTCACTCATGGAAGGTATACTGTCTGTGATGTGACGAAACAACACAACAACAAGTTTACCGTTCACGTTTTATTGTTAATGCCGTAAAAGACTGAAACAGACAAAACTAATTTACAAATCAAAGCGACATACATTTTGGGCCTAATTCATAATACAAGAAAAGTCACCGCAAACTACGAATAAAAGTGAAACCACAAACATCATAAAGGTCCAAAGATAACAACTAGCATAATAAAATTACTCCCTTGACGCACCGTACTCAAACAGTAAACAACCTCACGTGAAGCATGAAGTGAGGTCAGAGGTCACAAAGGTATTTCGACGGATTATACAAAATACTATAATATATTTTGGGGCGATAATATAAAGTGCATACCATAAATGCTTAATAAAAGTGAAATATTAACTCACCCTGTGGTTTGCTGCAATTTTACCACCTGTTTTAGTTCTGGATAGGACAACCTGGCTAAACACGTCGCGCTAGCTCGAAACTCCCGTGCAGACTGACAGACAGGAAACGATCTCGCCACGTCACATGTGACGTAACACAAGGATATCTATCTATAACCACAGCATTCTTAGAATGAATATGGCGTCCTTCATACGTACAGCGAACTCAAGATATCTATCCATCTCTTACATTCATGAGTGCAGTGCAACTGTTTAATTCGGTAAAGATGCGGGCAGTACATACTATGCACATACTTTTACTTTTCCCCTAGGGACTTAGAGGAACGTTGTCAAATGTTGGCCTGTTTATCAGTTTGACCGCACGTACTTTAAAACTAACTTGCTAATGTACTGCTTGTTATTATTGTCAGAAATTTGCTTTTCAAACAATTGAAATATGTACGTGAGGTAAGAATATTAAACCTTAAATTTGACAACGTTCCTCTAAATATTAAATATGTTACACGTTTAAAATGGTTGCCTTTATATGATTTAGAACCAAGTTTACACTTTTCATACATTATAAGTTAAATCTTATTGATCTTCAACAATGTTCCAATAATGTTCTGTAATTTTATACTTCAGTGAGTAAATCCTGTAAGAACCTGGGATCTATCGCTCGACCCTTAATGGATTCCTTCGAATGGTCACGTGGCTACAGCTTAAGAGGAGGCTTATTCTCTGTGAATGTCTCTGACCCTGCGAGACATCGATCTCCAAGGGCTTCGTCCCGCTATTTTACCCAGATTATTAAAGACAACGGTATCCTGCCAGGGTATCCAGGGCGAGGTGGACTGGCGTCAGGGTTTGTTCCGCTTGAGGAGGGGAGTTCATTCATGTGGGGCACCTTCCCAAAACACTTCACATGGGGTGCAGCAACAGCAGCCTATCAAATTGAAGGAGCTTGGAATGAAGACGGTATGATTCAGATACTACCTGTTTCTACCTGTGTGTAGACTAAGCATACTGACGTCCAAAAGAAACTATATCAAAATTTGCAGAGACGACTGAAGAAAAGCAAGCAATTGTTGACTAATTTCGGAGATAGATTTATTCAAGTGTGTTGTTTCAGCAAGATGCCAACCAAATGAAACTCCACAAAAGTAAGAATATATCTGATGAAGGGTGACCTCAAAATAGCAATGGGTATAGGTTGTGATAATCTTTCTATGTATCGTTTCATTTGGGCGTCAGTATATATTAGACTAAATATATTAATTGTTCCACATAAAATAATAGAATTCAAAGCCATTTTCACACATCTATATAAATTGAACATAAAAGAACACACAATTTGCTCAAAAAGACTTATACAAATTTCTTTGAGGAGGTAATTGGAAGAAGAGGATGATGCGTTCTTCGGCAACCGTATTCTTCTAAAACCGATAACAAATCTTTCAAATACAACCGAAGAACAAACAAAGTATAATGTAAAAGATTTGTATTCAAGAGAAATATGTATCCACATGAAAATAGAGCAAGGACACAATATTATGTAACAATGCATCAGCTCTGGAAATATAACATAATTTGCGCTCATACGAAAATAGAGTGAAGAAAAAAGACAGTTATTTTACGATAAAACCGAAAGTGTGTTCATTCGAAAATACGTAAAGAGAAAATAGTATATGGGAATATATTATACCTGTATATCGAACGAAATGTTTCTTTATACGAAAACACAGGTAAGATAAAATATTATACACATTAGCCCTGTTTCAGGGAAGGGATTAGGTATTTGGGATACCCTAGTTCATACAACAGATCTGGTTGAAGGAGGCACAACGGGGGACGTTTCTTGTGACAGTTACCACAAATACAAAGAGGACGTACAGATGCTGAAAAACATTCACGTAAGCTTTGACTGTCTTCACAAAACCTACATGTCACATATTTTACACCATTATGTTTTTGGTTTGACGATATCCAGTTTAAATGTGTTCTGGCATTATGATCATATCGTTTACTTTGATAATAGATGTATCAACATTATTACTGTACATTTTACGATATTATGCTGGCAGATTGCCAATGCTGTGATCATACGTAAATTTACGTTCACGGGCGTTACAACAGTTCTGAAACAACTTACGTCATTATAAGCATCTGATTTATACATTATGTTAACATATTTTACAACATCAAAATAAGAAACTCTACACAAAAATCCTTGTGTTATACAACAATATTGCAGCAGCGTTATATACTCAGCCTAAATTTTGAAGGTTCACTCATTGGAATAGCCACAATGTGGTGCATTTGAAGCTGTGGTTTTGTAGCAGTTGGGTGAAATATCCATACTGATTGATAATACACGAAGCTTGATTATTGACGTTTTATGTAACGACTTGCTGAAAACAAAAACAAAGCTGACTAGAAATGTGAAAAAACCACCTGAACGTACCGTGAGTTTAACGCAACGTACAAACGTAGCCTTCTTATCTTATCTTAGCCTCTGTTTTACAAACTAAACATTTATCAGTAAAACCGTATTACTTGTTTACCCATCATAATGGCTTTGGGCAAGTATTTGTAGATCATTACACCCACCCTTCAATAGTTGGCCTGAGTATAATATTTATATTAAGAATGATGGAAGCTTCCAGTTACAGTTAGCAAACCCGGACATCACACCCGAGTGCTGTGTACCCAGGAATGTCGGACTGCCCGCTCTTAGACACCACTCGCTCTCGGGGAACTATTCCGTAGGCATACGGCTACATCAAAGACAACACGGGCAATGTTGGCATTCGTGGCGATACTAAGATCTGTCTTGAAATCAACTTCCGGAATAACTACCATGCTGCTTGAAGGTTAAAAAACGTGTTTTAGTAGACTATGATTTAGGTTTACTTTCGGATCCATGAACTATAATTACCAAACGTGTTTTAGTAGACTATGATTTAGGCTTACTTTCGGATCTATGGACTATAATTACCAAACGTGTTTTAGTAGACTATGATTTAGGTTTACTTTCGGATCTATGGACTATAATTACCAAACGTGTTTTAGTAGACTATGATTTAGGTTTACTTTAGGATCTATGGACTATAATTACCACACGTGTTTTAGTAGACTATGATTTAGGTTTACTTTCGGATCCATGGACTATGATTACCACACGTGTTTTGATAAGTTATTATTAAGGTATGCTTTCGGATCAATGGATTATCAAACGATAGCGATTATCTCTTAGACTTAAGTTCCTTAGGAGTTTATGATACTCCTTTATGATACTCATCTCTGTTCAGGCTGGGCGCAACAAGGGAATGCTCCTTTATGATACTCTTCTCTGCTCAGGCTGGGTGCAACAAGGGAATGCTGCTTTATGGTACTCTTCTCTGTTCAGGCTGGACACAACAACGGAACGTATTCCTTGAGGATTACCAATATCTCCTGATCTACTTTAACATATGTCAATATGGTCTTAGGATCTTGGTCTCAGACCAAACACTGCAACCCGTTTGTTCTGCATTTTTTTGGCACAGAAAATACGCACGTTTGGTTCCTGATTATAGATGGCCAATGGCGGCGCCCGAGGTCAGGAGAAGCCCAGGCAGTATCCGGCCTCCAGCGACCTTCCTTCAGCCTTGCCCGGCCTTACAGCATTTAATCGTTAACCAAAAATAGCTGTTTTACAAAATGTGCTCGTTCTTATAGTTTTCTGACCGGACCTTGGTTGTCAAACCACTGTACCATTGTGTCTATTTCTGATCGGGAAAACAAAGAGTAAGTGGTTCAGGATGAGAAAGATTGTCGGAATCTATCCAGAGTGTCATTGGATTCTCAAGCACGGTTGACATTTAACTGATACCCATGTCTCCCCGCATATAGACCCTATTTATTTAACTGTACATGTAACGTAGATTGGCCTTACATACAAATAGACAAACTGGTCTGACAACGGTGCTCAAGCAAAGGTCCCTATTGCCCTCGTATCGACCTTTTCAAAACACAGTCTTAGTGTTTCATTGTCACAATAAACAGAAGCGTTTCTTTAACGCGGGTCTATGCAGTACATGTATGTCTGCCGGTTTAATGATGGTAAGAACCCCGAACCTTTCCGTGGTTAGGATGGTCCGACGTCTAGGTGCACCGCAAATATTCGCTAACAAGATCTTCTACCACATCTGAGAAAACATTTGTGCACCACAAAGGTTTTATAGTTAGACTTCGGCTTTCGAATTTTTGTAGCAACATTGAGATTTCCTCACATATTGTTTGTCGAAGACAAAGGTATTTCCAATATCGAGAAAGTGCACAGTGTTCTTTTCTTTTTTAGTGCCTGCATACCTGCCTACCTTCTTCGCATCGTAGCCGCCTACCAGCATAGCGTAAAGTTGGGCATTGCTGTTACTACCTATTCAACAACCTGCCTGTCTACCTACCAACATAGCGTAAAGTTGGGCATTGTTACTATCTATTCAGCAACCTGCCTGTCTACCTACCTACTCAAAGTCTCATCGTTACTCATTGTGTAATATTAGTTACATATCCACCATCCATTACCTAACAATATTTGATTTTAATGGTGGGTTGGGGGAGGGGACAGTTGGAATATTTTGAAAATAAATAGTTTGCAGACAGTCGTGGAGAAAATAAATAGATTGCATGAGTCAAAAGTAAATAGATCGCACATATATCCTTTTTTATTTTACAGATTATAACGAAACTTTGTTTCATGAGATCAACCTGAATTTCAACATGTTAACCTTATTCTTTATTCATATGATTAAATTGACAATCAAACGTACCCTGAAATTTAAAAAGATATTTAAACAATAAATAGTTATCTAGGAAAAACTAGCTAGGTTGTCTCATGCCATCAGATTAAGAAACGTTTGCGAGAGAAACATTATCTAGCTCCCCTCCCCCAATAAAGAATCAAATAGTTGTTCCCTTAGGAAGTGAATCTGGCTGTTTGAAGCTTCAGGGTAGAACGTCTTATGCTGACCACGTGGTATCTGAAGGAACACTTCAAGTTGCATTCTGCCCACATGGAAGCCAGGGTGGAGTTTGAGTTGGCGGAAATGAGAGAGAAACAGTATAGGCCCAATACGAGATCGAATACTTACACGGCTCGCTACCAACCTTACTCACCTACCTGAATACGAG
>JAUELE010245166.1:0-11156 GCA_031471655.1 Diodora aspera | reverse complement strand
TTAAAGTTCACTGAACAAACAAATATTTGAAAAAGCAAGTTTTATAAGACTTGTAATTGTTAATATCTGTAATACATTATTTGATCTATATCCACAAACGAAGATGTTTCCTCTACGATCAGTACAAACATTCCACCCTTGAGTAGAGAGTAGTTGTGAAATTCACCCAGTCCTCACATTGTTATAACTAATGGACACTTGCCTTTATGGAAATGTTCTTTTTTCTGAAGTCATCAAATTTCTTCCATGAAGTGATAATATGAATCTCTACAGGCAGGTTGCTGCCACTAATATAATTTCAATCCTCATTTTATAACAGAGTTTCACTAGTTCGTTCTGATAGCAACTGCAAAGCATATCTAAAACGTTACTCGAACGCTAAAACATAACCAAGGTTTGCGTGCGAACATTTCTGTTGACAGTAATTTAATTATGGTTCACAGCACGCACGGTTATTGATTCTACTCAGCCTCCTGGGGAACGTCGACGGCTGATTGTTCAACTACAATGATAACTTTGTCATCCGTAAAGGGAACTATTAAATTGTTATCTGCACAGATTTAATTATTCGGTAATCTGTCCACACGCGCCGGCTGTAATTCGTCGACGTCTTGGTTCATAAACGTGGCGTTTGACAGGACATCTTGGAAGTGCGAGGGTTATGTTAAATCAAGCGGAACGATAAAGTGTCCTGTGTGTTTAAGTGGCTGAGTGCCTCGTATTTCAAAACTTAAGGGGACATCTCAAACTGAGCCACCTGCTTGCTAATGAAGCTAATAGTTTCAGGCTGACTTGATTTAAACTCAGGTAATTCATCCCAACGTTATTTTGTGTTCACAAAGTGGTCCATCAGAAGGTGAACATGTTCGCCCTTGGCTCACACACGTCCACTGAAGAAGGATGGGTGAACATTCAGTTGACGTTGACATTTAGCAGTTTCTCAGCTACTACCTTGATGTCATCAACGTCACCCCGATGTCAGAGGTTCATCTCAGAGCCGGTTTAAGCAGGTCAAACCCACGAAGACAACATTTGACTAATAGATTACCCGTTCTCGAACCACTGGACTATTCGAATACTATTTAAAGAAACTTTGTAGTTATTGTGGCTTTACAATATCCGAAATATCCTTGAATTTTTCTTCAAATGTCAGTCAAAACATGCCAAATGAGTAGTAAACGTAACAGTTCTTAGAGAAGCATGGCTTTTGCGAACATAGGTCGCAAATAACACGCGATTAACCTCAGGCAAAGTCTTCCTTTATGTCACCATAAAACGGTAACTGTTTCGTGTTTATGGTAATTGTGTGACAGTCTGCATAAGAATCCTCTTAGTGAAGAACATATTACTTCCTCGGCATCATGGCAGTTCGTGTCTAAGGCTTCCATTGCTGCTTGAATTAATCCACTGAGCGAAGCTATCGTTGCGGAAGCAGTAAAAAAGGATTAGATTTTCAAACACAGCATCCAGAAGGTAACCATCATTCATCAGTTTTAAAGCTGATTTGTTTGTCTGTGGGCTGTACGGGAAGAAGCAGGATTTCGTCAAGACCTCAGGGATGTTAAGATGCCTAACTTTATGTGGCAGGGGTAGACACTTTGTCCAGGGAATATATTGTCTGTTTTAACTTTTCCTGGGGCGGGGAAGAGTAAAGTAGATTTCCTTTGCCTTGATAATGGTCTTGACAAAAATCTTCAGTTTAACCCAAGCTATTTTTCCTCTACAACAAAGTATTCCATTAATGTTACTGTTTTGGCGCTGATCCAAGGTCAGGATCCTGATAAACCATGATTTATCTTTATATTTAATAAGTGAACTATTATAACTTTCTATCTCCTCATAAAACAGCAGACTGAATCAGCCGCTCCCTGCATCTGAACCACACAGTACCCTAAGAACTCAGAAGACATACAGTCGCCCTCTACAAATTCCTGGAGCACCCCACCCTTCTCACATAGCTAGCTGTTATTATTCTGACATCCAAAATAGACTATACCAACAAAGAAACGGGGTTTTTATTTACAAAGATGCATGTATATATATATGTATATATATCTCTATTCAGGAGAGTTGTTTCAGCACGCTGAGAACCACAAGACCTTCACGATCACTGAAATAAAAACAGCAGTTGGTAAAGTTGTATTCATGTATCTTTGTATCGTTTCTTTAGGACGTCAGTATAGTTTATGTAAATACGTGTACCACATTTTATAGCGAAGCATGTGTAGGCCAACGGTGGTCAATAGCAAAAGAATCATTCCTACTGCTGTTAATTAAGCTTAAATCTAAAAAGAAGCCTTATTGGATTCAATGAGCGCAACTGTCATGGCGCTAGTTTAGAATTGAGCAACATATAAAAAAAATCAGGCTAGAAAGAAATCGTGGGGCGGACAGGCTTTGCTATTAAAGGTTGGACATCAAAAGCCAGCAGAGCAATTTGGAGGTTCTGGAGAAGCCCACAAAGTGAATGGTGATAGATTGCCGCAAATTCAATGCGGATTTGCTACTTTTTCATGGTTAACAAATTACTGCTGGAATGGAGCTTTAGAAAACAAGCCAAGTGCACATCGCTGTTAGAGAACGTCTGTTTATACCAAATATAGAAGCAAGAGGCAAAGTGTTTTCACTCAAGTCTAGCCTAATGATTATCTTTCGTGTGCAAGTTTTCTTCTTGTACTGATTCCTGTATTTGATCTTATTTCGGTCTGGATGAAATGAGCGTCTTTAATGCATATGGTTAGGTTAGTGACTTTTAGGACATAAAAACACGATCTAATCTATGGATTTTTTAATTTGTCTGCAGTATATAACGTAATGAAGTATTGATTTTTATCCACACAGAATTTGAGGATGGTCAACCCATTTTGACATGTAGCGTGAATGCATTTAGCAGTGTCCCCAGAAAGTAGGACATGTACCATATCCGGATTACACCGAACTGGTCGTCGAAAAAGTCACCACAAATTAGCCCAGAAAGCAGAAACAGCGACCAATATCTTTCGATGTCATTGAAGAAACTGTTTTACAAATAAGCCCTATCTGTGGAGCATATACTTTTTATTTACAAATCTTTGTTGTGAGAACACAACACTGTCTAATAATCATAGCGAACGTTCTTGCGTTTTCGGGACCCGTCAACTTGGACAACATACCATTCCTAAAAAACTACAAACAAACACGATTGTAAGAATTATTGATACAACACTGAATGGACACCTATTTCACAAACGAAAATAGATAATAGTCTGAACATTATAGCACGAACTGTATTCTTCGACGTAGATCCAACGGTGTGGCGACCAGTTCGGTGTACCCCTAATATCCCACCCTTGATACAAGGAAAGTTGACACCGAGGTCTTCCATTCTATTTCACTTATGTGCCTCCACACACGTTGTTCCGTCTCTTCTGTAACAGATCACAAAACGTTCCTAGAATATGTTCGCATTCAAGGCGTAATTCAAGCAAATGTTTCGGGGTGTTCTTTAAAAAGCAATAAATAGGAAAAATTAGAAGGAACTTAAAGCTGTGGCCCACGCACGTCAGCACTATTCATAAGTGCAAGCAGACAAACACGTTAATTAGTTGAGGGACATGATAAGGACTGAAATGGTACAGCAAACGGCACTGTAAATCAGCACTGGGAAAATGGCACTATGCCGTATGGTGAAATTGAAATGATAAAAATAAATAAAAGGAAAATACTTTCAGATATTTACAACCATCGAACTTTTTTCAAATATCAAAAAAGCTTCCATATTACGCATCTACAAATCCAAAATTAGATATGTTACGCATTATAGGAACGACTATTTCCGTTTTCTCAATGCATTTTTCCAAATACCACTTTTTCGTGTCAGCATTTTTCCGGTGTCATTTTCGTTGCAATACCAATTTTTCCGGTGCCATATCACCCTTAATCCAGGACTAAAACATAAATTGAGGTTAATGGATCTCCTGAAGTCTTTGTGTCTGTTTAATGGTTATAACCACTTCAAATGTATCTAATTGGCGGACAATCTACAATTATTTATTTGAAATGCAATTTAGATATCTAAAAGCAAGCTCATAATGTTGAAGCAGATAATTATTTTCATAGAGTTACTCAAGTTACAACTCGTTATGCATACTTCGAATGACCAGTATGGTATTATATTACAATGTCATTAAGCCATTGAGTTTAACATTAACAAAGGTAATAAGACACTTCTGAACATTTTGAGAAACATAATGGTGATTAGCATTTCCAGTATTGAGGTATTTGTTTTTACTTCAGAGAATTTAGAAAAATTAGATTGTCTTTAATGGTTTCCGAAAATAGTGCTTAATGCCAGTTTTGTTGTGTGTGCAAGTGGTTGAAAGCAGTGTTGCATAATTAGAGGCAAATTGACCATAGCAAGGCCACAGGTCACACTTAGCAATGTAACACGTCTGTCATGAAAAAGTGAAGTACATTTCTCAATAAATATCTTTTGAGCGCATGCATCCACCTTGATACTACAGACATATCACCTCGCAAAAACTCATTACCAGGAGGAAGTTCCACCACACCCGCAACTCCAAATGCCCCGGATGAACCTACAAGAGTGTATGAAAACAGGACCATTTATTTGATCACATACACATACACATACACACACAGACGCACATGGTTATTCTTGAGTGTTTTGCTGGCTGGGAGTCGGTATCAATAAATTATGCAGGAGACACGAAAAATTGGTATGTCTGGTAATACAGGTAGGATCAAATTAATTCGTTCCAGTACCTGTTGTGACATGTTTATTAATGTTCGGACGGCTCTTTAACAACAGATTGGTCAAGGATTTCGGGTCTTACAATGGCCATTATAAGATCTAATTCGATTATGTATAAATACATGTGGATGTGTGTCTATGGTTACCTACCCAAAACACTAAATATCGGTGAAACCCACTGAATATATTTGTTTATGTTCACCGTGTTGCCTCGAAAACTGCTATTAACATTAATAGGTGTTAACAGGAATTATGTTTGCCACGGCATGTTATGTATGGAAAGGACCCTTTTGTTTTTTAAATGGTGTGCGTTCTGCAATTGATGATAAATTGCAGACACAAAACAACAACAAAAACAAACGGTTTTGGCCCTCTTAAGACAAAATTACGCATACAGGTCTGGGAACTTTAATAAACATTGTAAGCAATACATTTAAAAATAGCATAGGCTAACATGCGGTATTGCAAACAACTCCCTCAAAGAAAAAAATAGTAACGTGTCATATCTAATATGAACTGCACAGAGCCAATTTAACTACTGGGTTGGTGGGAGGGTGTTACTTAAGCAAAGTCTAAGGCAAGCGTGCCTTGCAGTGACAGATGAGATTACGCAATGCAACACGTAAGGGGAACAACTCTAACAGTACAACAGCGTATGAACTGACTGCATAAACCAAACCAGCAAGGGAAATAACTCTAACACGACCTATGTCGTCAAAACGTATTTTAATACACATTAAAATAACCCATTATATTTATTGTTTACACTTTCATGAAAGGACGCGAACTAGTGATCTGGGAAAGGGACCCTTCAAGATGACATGAACCAAACCGACTTTTCACATTTTAAATGCACATTGGAACCTCGGACTGAATCTGACAAGAACCACCCGTACAGCACCAAAATTGCCACTTTTCCAGGAAATCAATAAAACCAATAATGTCAATTTATATGTGTCAAGAGGTTGTAACTGTGAATGAATGCCTGCAGCGATGATCAGAAATTCACTTATTCCCAATGTGTTTCTTCATCTCCTGCTAAATACGTGCAGCCCCTGGGGTTGGGATGGGGTTCTTCAGCTTATGTCGCAGGAGACATAACAAATACTCTGAAGCCTAACCTAAACCGCTGATACTCTCCAAAACCTCCAGAGCGTCTTGCTGCTGGTGGAAGTCGCCAACCACTTCAAATGGAGGTTTATTTGGTGAACCACAGTATAAAACATCAAAGTGGCCTATGATCAAATAACAATGCTGGGCCTATCTGGCTTAATCTTGCATCTCAAAGAAAACTAATGAAATTTGATATCCCGAGATACCTAGAGGAGGAAGGCACGACCGTGTGAAGCTGTGTTACAGAGAGCTGGGGGATCAATAAGGGAAGATAACGTTATTGAGAGTTACAAACAAGTTTCAAATTCCCTTAAAGTGTTGACAAAGATAGTTGACCAAATCATACAAAGGCCACGAACTTGGCCACAGGAGAAATGTATCACTGCGTGAAATGTAATAATCACCGAACGTCACATTCAAAGAAATAGATCTGGTAGTCTAAGGGAATCAAAGAAAGGTTGATGTCTAGTCTATGCACTTTATGCAAATATGTTGGCGGTTTGCCGTTTTTCTACGTCCATAAATATAATGTTTATGGGTTGTTGTGTTGTAGAACAAAAGTAGAAGCACGAAAACAACCCATCTCTTGTCTCATTTAAAAATCATCGCGTAAAATTTACACCTTAAATGTCTGTAACCACTTAAGTATCATGGTCAGATTAAGGGCAAGTGCTACCCTAAGCACAGGCCAACACGAATGCCCCTCAGTCAATTCCTTAATTGACAAGTCATTAAGATTTAACAACTTTTGAAAGTGAAATAAGAGTTTGACAAATGATAATTGACTAAAGTGGAGTGTGATAATTTAACGTTAAAGGCTGGGATAAGTACTCTGCAGTGTCTCTTTTGTTCAGTGCTCGGTGCACGTCCTTGTTTTATATAATGGTTAATCCCTCGTGCCATCGTATCAAGCTCATATTCACATGACGCTTCATAACAACAGACGCCGATTTATGATAACAGTATGCTGGTAGGTGCTGCCACCCCTGCAGTGCAGCGCCATTTTCAAGTGGGACAAGTTGAGGAAACATCTTGTTCGTTGCTCCACATCTCCAAGCGCAGCGATGTTCACTCTTGTTCCTGTATGTCTGTACAGGAAAGTTTCTTTTCTCATCCTTAACGCTAAATTAAAGTATTCAACTTAATAATACTCAGTTTCACCAGACAGAGGGGGACGCCATTTCCATTGAATGCCTGTGTATTGTCTCGCCCATAAAGGCCTTCCCTTTTTTTATTCGGATCAAATGACTTGCTAAGCATGAAGGAACTAGATATAACCACGTATGAGTTTAACCAGTCGAATAACTCAAAGACTTATTGGGGCATACTTTATCTTCTTATATCAGTGGTACGTTTGATACTCTATCTTGCAACCGTGTGGTTACGAGAGGTAATTCTTATCATATTAATGAACGCCACTGCAAGGAAACTATGCCTTTCATTTTTTTCTGGCCCCACTTATATCAGATCAACAGTCTCCCCTCTGCAGCGAGTAAATTATCTAAGATTCGACAATTTGTTAGCATGCACATGACGATCAAAGAACACAAGTAATACAGTTGACCTGTTTCTTTATTGCACGCTTTTTCTGAAGGTCCGATTATTACTGTCATATACCTTTTATTGAATTCTATATTGTTATGTTAACAGTTTTATGGTAATAATATAATGATGAAACTTATTTAATTCTGTAGATTAGAATTGTACCTGTTACTGATTTCAAAATATGTTGGTGCATCTCAGAAACTATTTCCTGTATTTCATGACTTACTAGTATGTCGTATATGACACTGGAGTGATAATAATAATTAGCATGAGTATATTGCGACCTTAAAGCAGTATTCAAATATCATGTACCTAAGACCCCTCTGAAGTATTACAAATATAATCGTTATTCACAAATGTGTGTGTGTGGTTTATTGTTTATGATTAGTGTCCTAAGTCCATGATACACTTCAGAAAAGGGAAAATTACCTAAAACTCCTCATTTGCCAAGTTATTTTGGGAAGGTATGTATTTTCTTGGGGTGAGAGGTACCAACGAGGAGTGTCCACACGGGTGAATACCTAAGATTTTATTCAGAACAGTGGTCACTCGGCAGATATTATAATTACAATTACATGACAAAACATTAACTAGCTATGTACAACTACATGTAGTATTCAGATTTACAGCAAGACATAATGTCTATAATCAACAATTAGTAAAGTATTGCAAGTCTCGCCATAAATGGTAAATGCAATATTAAAACGATGTGCAGTAACAATTAGGAAGGCAGACTTTGTAAGCATTAACTATTGCCTATGTTATACATTGACCATGACATGTAACAATATACATAATTGTTAAAGTGTGTTATTCAAAATTGCGACTCTTTAATTGTTAATAAGTGCGTTGCTAACATATCTCGTGAACTACCTTATATACATATATATCAATATACATATATACATGAACAAATGTGTCTAACTTACCGGAGCAGGGTAATAGTAAAGGTACATGTACATCATTTTGCATGCATGAGATGACATTTTACGAATAACATACTCATACAGATGATTAAATTGTCTACTAAACTACACGAGATTACTATGAATAACTGAGAGTCAGAAAAATATTGAAAATTGCTCTATGTTCGTCTGGCTTCTAAAATGCTGTCTGCAGAAAGAGGTTGGTAACGCTTAAATTATAATTACTGGAACGAACCTAAATGAAAATTTAAATAAATACTAACAGTATAAAATTATATATTAAAATAAATGGTAATAGTGAACAAAATGTAGTATTAACTCACCTACGGGAAAACAGAGTATTGAGACCAAGGCTTTATTCAGGACAATGATCATTCGGCAAAGCGTCCTCTGCCAGCCCTCTATAGGAACTCGCATCCTGTATTACATTACATCACATCACATCACATCACATCATGTATATCATACATACAATTTTACGATTCCTTTCTCATATCTACTACGTGAATGACCAGTTTACTATGACAGGGAGCAGGTAACATAAGTATAGTCTTGTCCAGGTCACACTCCCTTGGCGGTTATTCAGTTTGCTTCAAGAAAATCGCTTGGACGGATGTATTGCAAGATAAACATACTTTCAAGCCTGCGTGTATTACATTTGCATGAATTTAGAACAATGATAAACAAAATGAATAATTAGGATCCTATGTTGTCGTAAACGATGCTCTTGACAATTTTCAGATTATGAAGAAGAACGTTTAGATGTTCTCCCGTATGCATGGTCATTGCTGATTTTGGAATGGGGTTTACATCTATAGGTAAACGCATTTCTCATGCGTTGAAGAGATTATCAAGTTGATTGACATGGCATGTTAGAAGAATAGGCGCCGCTTTGGACTATTTTTTGTCACGTGACCCCCACAGGTGTGCACAGATGCGTGACCTTGAGTTCACCCTGAGTTGACACTAAGATGTCCTCGAGATACCCCCTTCTTTGTACAGGAGGGTTGTAAGAGGTAGGATGATTCATAAGTAGGTGCGTCACAGGTGTCACCTGTGAGCGGCGCCTATTCTTCTCATGTTCTTTACTGCCATCCATACACAAGGTACTATGTCTGTCCAGTAGGACTGGAGTATTTACGCAATTGTGCTCTTTCGTCTTTCCTTGTACACACCTCATTGAACTGATGCAACCTTGGTCGCGTCTTGAAATCTGAGTGAAAAAGTTGAATCCACTTGGAAAATTAATCTACTACAACAAGGTTGATATTATTTGAATCCTCGGCTGGTTTGCGAAATGTGGTCCAAAATGTCAACATGGAGTCGATATTTGTTTTCGATGGGCGTCGGGACCAAAGGTGCTTTTTGAGATGAGTGCTCACCTTTGTTCTTTACCATGTATCACATGACTTTATGTCATTTGCAATGTCCTGCTACATGTTTGGCCAGAACGACTTGGTTAGAAGTGCTTGTCGTGTTTCATTCCGATTAAGGTTACAACCTCCAGCCTCAGAATCACGATAGCAATACAAAAGATCGTTCTTGTGAGCTATATAGCTAAGGTTACAGAAAGCTGTGTGATGGCATGTGGGCGTACGCCTACGTATCTACTGAATGTGGGGTGGTAGAAAAGGGTAAAGGATACCATTACAGCGGCTGTATTCCTGTGATTTTCCAACTAACCCGTTGCTTGTACCTCTGGACTTTTTGTTTGTCGAGATAGTCAATGATGACTCTCGTCTTTTTGATAGTTGGTATGTTTGGATGAAATTGTTCATTGACATGACAGTAGGGGCCTCAGTTTTGTCATCATTGCCTTAATACATCTCAACGGAAAGTGATATTCTCTCATCTGTATCACTAGCCTCGTCAATCTGTTGTAGGCGTAGAGGGAAAATCATCAGTTGACGGCTGGGTTGTTGACTCGGGATATGGGACTGTCGATAGGGCATCCGCATTTGAGATGGCTTTATCCAAACAATGTTCGATTGCAAATTCATAACCTTCGTAACATCATCTCGCAATTTTACAAGATTTGAAGCATATTAATCCCTTAATCCGTGATTACCTTGACCGGTTGCACGGTAAAGTAAGCCCCAAAGTGTTTGACTATCTTTAAGGGCTCCTCTTAAAGTACGGCCAAACATTCAAATTGAGTTATGTCTAACTTTATTTCGGCATGATAAAGTGAACGTACTCCATTGCAGTTATGTTCTTCACCCAATGAATCTTTGAGACCTAAGATGTATACAATAGCTGTGATATATGTGTATGTTGTCAAGATGAAAGATCTGTTTGGATCAGGGTAAGAAGAACTGGGGATGTTGTCAATAGCGTCTTCAACCGGTCAAAGGGGTCACATGACTTTATGTCATTTTCAATGTCCTGATACATGTTTGGCCAGAACGACTTGGTAAGAAGAGTTGCGTGTTCCATTCCGATCAAGTTTTCAACCTCCAGCCTCAGAATCACGATAGCAATACAGAAGATCGTTCCTGTCAGCTAAGGTGACAGAACGCTGTGTGATGACAGGTGGGCGTGTGCCTCCGTATCTACTGAGTTTGGGGTGGTAGAAATGGGTAAAGGACACCTTTACAACGGCTGTGTACCTGTGATTTTCCAACTAACCCGTTGCTTGTATTTCTGGACTACTTGTTTGTCGAGATAGTCAATGATGACTTTTGTCTTTTTGATAGTTGGTATGTTTGGATGAAAGTGTTTATTGGCATGACAGTAGGGACCACAGTTTTGTCATCATTGCCTTAATACATCTCAACGGAAATGGATATTATCTCATCTGAATCCCTTTTCTCATCAAT
>JAUELE010245155.1:0-11156 GCA_031471655.1 Diodora aspera | reverse complement strand
AATAGGACACAAAACTTCAGATATAATTATATTTTATTGATTTCATAGTTATGTCGAATTGCGTGTACTAAAAGCTGACCAAGGTGAGCTTTGTTGACCAAGATATATTTGCATCTGTATACATATATCATGTGGTATATAGCTGATTTACAAGTGTTCGATGATTCAGAGTCCCCGTCAAAAAGGAAATACAATCTGGGGTACATCTTTGCTTGAAGTATCTTGTACCAGTTCATAAAAGCATGTACAGTGGACTCTGTCTAACCGGCACAACCTGGGACCGGGGTGGGGGATGCCGGTTTAGACAGAGTGCCGGTTTCTAGAGACTGGCACACTGACGACTGACTCTATATATTTCCAAGTGATGATACGTTTAAAACGCCAATTATTATGGATTCATTCTTGTTATCACTAATGAATTGTGCATCTATCAATTAATTAGACACATCGGCTACTGAATGCCTGTTGTCCCGAGCTCTTAGATCATCAAACATGACGTTTTGGAATACCCGACTTTTATAAAATAAGTGTTCCAATGTTTCGGTATCATTTCCACATAAAGTACATTGACAATCTTCACGATTGCCAATTTTGAATGAAAACGCATTTATGGTTATAATACTTCTTATGTGAAGCTGTCTGCACTGGACATTTCGAGTCTTGTTATCAACTGTTTTCTGATTAGTTTCACATCAGAGTGGTATATACTTACGAGTTCCCAGTTTGGATTGCAAAACATAGATTTGTGTATTGTGCCTTTTACATTTGCTCATTTTCACCTGGGGAAAACTATTTAGGAAAAAAGTGTTAGTGCTGTGGCAAATGCAGGACATACCTCTCATTTCTCCTCTGTGGAAATAGGCTGTAGACAAGACCATCCCGTATCACCCTACCAGCTGTTTATTATTATTTGCGTTAATATCTGCTCTCTTTTGCCATTAAAACAGAACAGAACAGATTTTATTCTCGTAAATCACTGAAGTGACACAGAGAACAAACATATTTTCCATAAAATATCAGAACAGAGTATATACACTATTATGATTGTAACTAAAAGAGTTTTAAACCATATTTGATAAACTTAGCTAAACTATGTACAAGAGGGATAACATCGCTTGTCATAATGCAAGTAAATTTTGCTAAAGATGGATTCTGACAGAAATGATTTGGGAAACAGGTTATTCGTAATGCTTACAGAACTGGACAGACTAGTAGAAAGTGGCAAAATATTGAGCCATTATCATCGATATGAACATATATACTAAGCCGCAAAAGAAACGTCACCATGGATAGAAATATGAGAAACCGTATTTTTTCCCAACACTGTAAACATACTTTGAGACATATTAAAAAGACGAAACTTGGCACGACTGATAATGAAGGTTGAAATTAAAGTGTCAAATGTTCTTAATGTGAAACACAACACTTGTCTCTGAGACAATGACATCACAAGTCAGTATCTCGTGTGTCCGCCATGTGCATTGATGACTGCCCTGCAACGTCGATACATGGAATGGGTGAGGCGGTTGATGAAGGCCATAGGCACTTGAGCCCACACTCTGAGGGACGCCTGACACAGTTCAGCTGCAGTTGTCGGCCTTGGTCGAACGTCATTCAGCCGTCTTTGAATATCGTCCCACAGGTGCTCAATGGCATTTAAATCGGGATTGAGGGCAGACCACTGCATGGTTCCGATGCCATTCTGCTGGAGGAAGTCTCTTGGGCACGGTCGTTATCATGCTGAAACTCGTGTTTGGAGCGACGTGCAAAATGAGGTATGACGTATGGTCTCAAGAATTAACCAATGTACCTAGCTGCTGTGACACCATTGCCTCTCCCTGGACCGATGTTATGGAAGACCACAGGGCCGACCCTTTTTGCGAGACCAATTCCATCCCACTCCATGATGCTCGGACCACCCCACGAGTCTCTCTCATCAACACAAGCATCTGAATAACGTTCCCCACGGCGTCGCCAGACTCTCTCAAGAATTGATCAATGTACCTAGCTGCTGTGACACCATTGCCTCTCCCTGGAGCGATGTTCTGGAAGATCACAGGGCCGATCCTTTGTGCGAGACCAATTCGACCCCACACAGTGATGCTCTCTCAACAACACAATCATCTGAATTACGTTCCCCACGGCGTCGCCAGACCCTCTCTCTGCCAGCTGCCGTTGAGATACAGTAACGGCTCTCGTCTGAAAAGAGGACTCTTCTCCACTGCTGATTGCGCTAATCCTGGTGCTGTGTTGCCCACTGAAGACGGTCCGGCAAAGACGTGGTGTCAGAATGGGTCTTCGGTGTGGCCTATGACAGTGGAGGTGTCTGTTCGTCTATCGTCGACGCACGGTGTCCGTACTAATGTGTCGCTGGTGTGTGCCCATGGTCTGTCGAGCAGTTTTCGCAGCAGTAACAAAGCGATCTTGAAGATGATGTCGCACAATCTGACGAGCCTGACGTCGGGTGGTGACCCTTGGTCCTCCACTACGTGGTTGGTCTTCTGTAGTGTTGGTGGTCTGGTACCGTTGCTGGAGCCTGTATATGGTCCTTACTTGGACTTAAAATACATTGGCTACTTGTCGGGCGGTTTGTCCAGCTTCCAATCGTCCAAGGTCTTGGTGTTGCTGATTTATTGTCAATCTTGGCATGTCTTAGCAATTCAATAACGAATGAATGTTATCCGATCTCGTTGGATTTTTATAGGGCAAGAAATGGGGGAACGCATGTGCATTTCAATTTGCATGAAACTCACGTGCACGGGTAACCATGGCCGTTGCCCTGATGCGTTTGGGTGGCATCTGCTTTTTTATCATCAAATTTCATTTTTCCGGACGAGGTAATGTTAAATTTTAGGAACTTTGACAAAAATTACCCAGATATTTAAGTGACAAATTTTCGTGTAATGTTACTTGGGGTGACATTTCTTTAGCAGTTCAGTATATATTACTCAAAAGAAGTTTATGGTCAGTCAGTGATATTTTAACAAGGAGTAGTGTATCTGGGCGGCTATTCTCAAAGCGATCCTAAGTTGGATCCTAACCCATTCAATACCTATAGGTTAGGGTCAAGTTAGGACATCCTAGCATTAGGATCGCTTCTAGAATAACTCCCCTGAAATCTACCAAACATGTTCCTAATGCGAGTGTTTCATGCCCAACTTATGTAAATGTTGCATGTGCAAACATGAATTTCAGATTGAGTAACATTTCATGTGAAGCACATTTTTCTAAAATTCAGCATTAAATTTTCACCTGACAGTGACCTTTAAGGTAGCAAGTACATTTTCAATAGCAACAGTAGTGCATGAAAAATATGCCCATGTGGCTGGATTTCACATGAAACACCCTCAAAACAAGTCAAAATGTGACTGCCAGAATTATTTTCTCCCTCAGCAGCTCCCGATACATTAAACTAAAACCAAGCACACCTTGATCACTGGGTGGTTCCTGGACAACCTTAGACTGCGGATTGTCCAAATTCTAATAACTCTCAGATACCAACATGCGTCATCCTCGACGATTACAGGTCCAAATCCCTGGAGTTTGCAGACGATCATTCTTTCATTACAGTGAAAAACATGTCACTAATTCTTCAATATGCTCTCCAATAAGATTCAAGTCACATGGATGAATTGATATTTTATTTACAGTGAAACTGAAATCTATTTAACATAATAATTTCCTATTACACAGGTTTATAATCAAGCTTGGATTCGAGCTTCTTGTTGTCAGACACCTTCCTTGTGGCCTTCATGAAATCCTCTTCTATCACATAGTCCCGCTCAGCTCGGATTGCAAACATGCCTGCAAAAAACACCAGAATTAGTAAATGTTTTCTAACAGTACAATCAATTTAAACTTTAAAGATTATGTGAACTAGGGTCTCCAAGACCAACAACTTATTTCAGTGGGGCCGAGTTTACATTGCACAAGCAATCTTTCAGCTGTAAGACAACGAGTCCAAGATACACACAGGAATTAGTTCAAACAGAGATTGATAGAAAGGGTTCAACATCAATGTGGGCAGCATGATCAACAGAAAAGTGAAAGCAAAGTTTTGCATTTTATTTGCCTTGTACAACAAGCATTATGTTTTAAAAGACTGCAATAGAATTCTATATAGTCATGCAATGCTGACATTTCCTAGGTCAACAAACTTTTGATTTGTCCACGATCAGTGTTAAGGCTGGAGTGTTCTACAACTTGTTCTGCTTCTCAGTTTCTACAACTTGACAATAACTCACCAGCTTCTGTACAAACATTTCGCAGATCTGCACCATTGAAGTCTTCAGAAAGTTTGACAATTGCTTCCCAATCTATTTCTCCGTGTTTGGCTATAGGAGAGGCATGGATCTTCATAATTTCAAGTCTGGCTTGTTCATTGGGTAATGGAATTTCTGGCAAAAGAAGAAGCAATCATCAACCAGCTGCACTTGGGGTCATGATAAAATAAATTGTACAAACAACTGAATGTTTTGAATATGGGAAATAAAAATGCTATTTAGCAATTCAGTAAACAGACATTTAAAAACTAATGTCAACTACATTTTGCATGATTTGTATGAATCATGCCTCATCAACAGCTGAATCGGAGGCCACACATACCAATTTTTCTATCGAGTCTTCCTGGTCTGAGTAGAGCAGGATCCAGTGTGTCGGGTCTGTTAGTGGCCATGATGATCTTCACCTGGCCCAGGGCATCGAAACCATCCATCTGATTCAGCAGCTAAGATGAACATGGCAAAGGAACACATTACAAATTGCAATACAGAACACGAGGATTCATATTACCCTCATCTTTAGATTCATTATGGCAAGAATATATTACTGACTAAAATTGTAAACACTTGTCATTGTTTTAGTCTGTAGAAGTAATTTACTGCGGAAATCAAATTTCCAGCTAACTGCCCGAACTGGGTTAGGATCATGACAATGTGCAGAGTGTTAGATGTGAGCGCCCTCAGCTCTCATAATCAGTTTCAATGGCAAGACAGCAGGCTTGGAAGGGATATAGACAAGACGGGATGAGAGGAAATGAATAGCAGAAAATGACAGGACAGATGGGAGACTGAATAAAGACCAGGTTTGAAATGAAGAGGAGACAAGGGGATAGACGAGGGAAAGTAATAAAGACATCCTGCTGTCATACGTGCCTCAACTTGTCAGTTCACATCACTGGGCAGCTCTTTGTTATCTTCATACTATCTTTTACAAGTCTTTATACACAACATACCTCCATGAGAGTTCTTTGAATTTCTCTGTCCGCTGATGTACCTTCTGAGAATCTCCTCCCACCTATACAGTATCAATCATTCATTACCAAATCTGAATTCTCGTCTTTTTACTTATGTCAACACTCTTAAATAGGAGGAAGCAAAGATTTTAAAGTGATGAGTTGACAATCAAATGCAAGAATGCCCCCTTAAACAATGCTACTTCAATCCAAAATTAACAGCTGTCATGATGATTTTATGTATGCTTCATTAACTCATTTTCAGTCCAAATCAAAGTATTTTCCGCCAAAAAGGGAAAATGAACAAAGAAAGATTTAGGAACAAAAGCAAAAGGCACCAGTTCCCAGATCACAAATAGTTAAATGCAGCTTCAAGCTGCTAAAGACAAACCAAGTTTTCAGTATTGTGCCACTACATTCATAAAATCCATTGTACCAATATGACAAGGTCACGAGAAACTTGCAAATATCCTGCTTACCAATGGCATCAATTTCATCCATGAATATGATACAGGGTTCGTGGTCTCTGGCAAATGCAAACATCTCCCTGATCAGCCTGGCACTTTCACCGATGTATTTGTCTACAATGGCACTGGACACTACCTGGAAATAAACAGCAACAATGAAATGCTGAATTTCACTGCCAGTCTAACACCCATCAAAATCCCTTGTTTATCAGCTTTCCCTTGATGCATTGGACCTATTCACTATTCAAAATAGAGTGACACACTACCTACCTTGAGGAAATTACAATCCAACTGACTAGCGACTGCTCGAGCAAGGAGTGTTTTCCCAGTCCCTGGGGGTCCATACAACAAACAGCCTTTGGGGGGAGTGATACCAACTCTCATAAACAGCTCGGGGTTCAGCAAAGGCAGTTCAATCACCTGTGCAAGAAAATCATTCAAGGTGTAAATACATACCAAAAATATCACTGCAGTCATATTTAGTTTAACATGATGTTCAGAAAAGTTTTGCTCATACTATCCATCATAATACTGCATTCCAGATAGTAAGATAGAAGCCGAGTTTCCAGTTGCAGAGACAATATTTCCACCACGATTAGATACAGGTAACAACTTTATAAATGCCAACTTCAATGATTTAAGAAAGACAATAGTAATACTAAAACAGATATCAAAAGGTCATACCTCTCTAAGCTCTCTGATCTGCTCTCCTAAACCTCCGATTTCATTGTACCCCACTGCCCCAGGATCCTCCACAGACATGTTGTACACCATCGGGTCAACCTCACGAGGCAAATACCTATACAACACACATCCATTTAATCTCTACATACAATCATATGAACCAAATACTTTTGGAAAGTTTAAAACTTATGTTGATGAATATCAAAGATGTATATCTATTTCAAAGTTTTAAGCAAATTTACAGTAAAAGTTCTGCCCTCAGCTCTCATAATCAGTTTCATAGGCTCTACAAGTCAGATGTGAATGGGTATAGACAAGTCAGGAGGAAATACGAGGGACAGCCAGAGGAGACAGGAAAGTGGGGAAAAGGTAGATCAAAGGAAGGAATGACAAAGAAAGATGACAGAAAGACCGAAATAAAGGACATCTGACTGTAGCATGCTTCAACTTGTCATTTTACATCACTGGGCACATCAGCTACAGAGATCACTTTCCATTCACAGTACATACCTCATGATTGTGAGGGTTGTCATGTCAAGGGCCACCCTGGTGCCAGGTTTTAACTTGATCTTGTCTATCTGTCTTCGGCAACCAACAACATATCTGGGTCCATTTGTTGCCTTGACAATAACTGAAATTTTCACAGATTGATAAATGACATGCCAAGTGATACAATGAAAACGTTACATACCCGGTAACCTAAATATCTTAAATTGAAATACCGAGGAAGTTATGTTCATTTATGCATTGCATCAATAAATCTTTAGGTGTGGATTGAAATCATTTAGCAATTTCAAATAAACTGGAGACTGTTGAACAATACAACCAATTTCCAATTAAATCTGATGTTGCATTCATTCCTGACATTATTATTAATTTAATTCTACATAAAAAAGTTTCAAGTATCTCAAACGATGACAAGCACTGAAATAAGCACTTACATTTTTCTTCTGTCAGCTGTTTGAGAACCTCTCCAACAATCTGCAACAAAATAATAATCCAACTGAAAATGTGACCGATTCATTGGGAGTATGATTTCACACATCTTCGAAATCCAGGGTATAATTAACTCCCGTCTCCATCTGTGAAATACCCTGGACTCACTTCTATTCACGATGATGGTTTCGAGACGAGCAGTTTGACTAATCAGTGAAGCTTCTAAAGCTTGCGTCCAATCATGTGGTGCGTCTCTCCTAACACTCGGCGAAGTAAAGACGTTATGTGTTTAAATTCATAAAGAGTTACTTCTTGTGCAGTCATGTGACATTTTATTGGATGTCTATATTTAGCATTTTGGGACTTTCCATTCTCGCAAAACAATCGTCGTGAATAGGAGTGAGTCCAGGGTATTTTACAGATGGAGACAGTAGTTAATTATAGCCTGGATTTCGAGGATGTGATAAAACATGTTAAACAGCAAATATTTCAGTGTGAAGCTGCACCACTAACATGTTGCGTGCTCGGTCCAACTGACTGGTTGATTGATTGGTCCAACTGGCTGGTTGACTAATTGGTCCAACTGACTGGTTGACTGATTGGTCCAACTGACTGGTTGAGGGCTCAGTCCAACTGACTGGTTGAGTGCTCGGTCCAACTGACTGGTTGAGTGCTCAGTCCAATTGACTGGTTGAGTGTTCAGTCCAACTGACAGGTTGACTGCTTCATCCAACTGACAGGTTGAGTGCTCGGTCCAACTGACTGGTTGAGTGTTCAGTCCAACTGACTGGTTGACTACTTGATCTAACTGACTGGTTGAGTGCTCGGTCCAACTGACTGGTTGACTGATTGGTCCAACTGGCTGGTTGACTAATTGGTCCAACTGACTGGTTGACTGATTGGTCCAACTGACTGGTTGATTGCTCGGTCCAACTAACTGGTTGACTAATTGGTCCAACTGACTGGTTGACTGCTTGATCCAACTGACTGGTTGAGTGCTCAGTCCAATTGACAGGTTGACTGATTGGTCCAATTGACTGGTTGACTGATTGGTCCAACTGACTGGTTGACTGATTGGTCCAACTGACAGGTTGAGTGATTTGTCCAACTGACTTGTTGATTGCTCGGTCCAACTGACTGGTTGACTGATTGGTCCAATTGACTGGTTGACTGCTTGATCCAACTGACAGGTTGAGTGCTCGGTCCAACTGACTGGTTGACTACTTGATCTAACTGACTGGTTGAGTGCTCGATCCAACTGACTGGTTGACTACTTGATCTAACTGACTGGTTGAGTGCTCGATCCAACTGACTGGTTGACTGCTTGATCCAACTGACTGGCTTACTGCTTATTCATGTCCTATCAATGTTAGTTTTAATCGCATGCACCTTTGACTCTCCCAAATGCTTCGAAGCTCTCATAAAATCTACACAATTTCTGTTTGAAATAATTTGATGTTTCAGAATAAAAGAAACTTAAACTTCAATTATCACTCAGTATCACTTGTGATGTTTATCCAAAAGCTTTCAGACTGTTATGAGGTTAATTTACTGGAAAACAAATTCTGTATTTCATTTGCATAAGAAATAGCCGTGGGACAGCTAAAAAAATATAAATGACAAAAGCATAGCAACTGCATAATCTGCACTGAAACAGTTTAAGGATTTTAGCATCAGTCTTTGTAAACCCTTGTTTCCTGTGTCTGTGACATATTTTTTTGAAAACAAGTTATATTCCCAGAGTCCCTGTTTCAATAACCGCAAGACATGTCCAGGGGTACAATGCGTGGATGTACAAGGACGTATTTGAAGTGAAGTATGTCCACTGGCAGCTGTCTCTTGGAACCAATAAATTCAGCACGTCAGCATTTCATCTGAACATAACATTCATTTAATTCATTTGACAGCTTTCCCAGTATTTCAAGAAGAAAAAAAACCCCAGGAAATATATCTAATCCATGTGCTACAAGGAGAAATTTATTTCAACCTCAACATCTGCAAATGCACTTTCCTTACAGCTAAATGTCAACAGGCAGCAAATATGAGTTGAGAGCATTGAAGAAGTAGGCTAATATTTTGGGATTGAATTGTGCTTGTAAAAATTGTGCAACATGATATTTCTGAGAAGATATTTCATGAAGTAATAATTCATGTTTCTCCAATATCAGCTTATTAATTCCTTATGCATGCAACAACAGACAATTTTGATAAAAACATTATTTTGCATTTGGTAATTTCAGAAACACTTCGCAAGAAAGAAATGGAAATAACTGAGACTATCACATAGCACCAAATAAAGACATTTTGTGGAATCATTAATATCGAAAGAGGAGACCAAGTTTCAGGCTGAAATGATTATTTGGTTTGAAAGGACGCCAAAAAAAACGTTAATATCTTTGCATTCAACATGACAAAATTAATGAGTTCTGGGAATTAAAAAAACAAACATAGTTTGTCATTGGTGATGATTTATTGGTAATTTAAGATCACTAAAATCCATTTAAAATCGTGTCTTAGAGTAGTTTATACTCTTCTTGATTTCCTGACTCAGTCAAAGTTACTCATTCGAGCACCTGTCAAATCTAAGAAAATTCATTGTGATGTCATTATCTTTACATACGATTTGTGTCGAGTTCATTGTGACGTCACAGTCATTAAGTCTGCTAGGGTTGTTATAAATTTTTTTATGTTTTCAATTTTATTCTGACATCATCACTAAAAAAAAATTAATTTAATTTCTAACGTTTTATTCTGCACAACGTTAAATTTAACATCGAATCGTTCCACCCAAAATATTTTGATTTTTGGAGAAAGCTGAATAAAATACCGAAACAGACTTTAGTTGAAGATAAACCGGAAATGACATCACGTGTTATTTCATCCGCACTGTCTGTCAAGTGATCGTACTCGAAGCGCTGTTTGTAATCTACGATGCAAAACGTGAGTAAATGTGTCACTTTATGTATGAATAAATTCACATGCAACTATTTCAAATCTGTCTTGATATGTCAGCAAGCTGTCCATTGTGTCGATTGACCTGGCGATCGTGTTAAAGCGTGCAACTGTGACTGGACCAGTGACATCTCTCATAGTGACACGGACGGCATGTTTCGCGTGTTCACGTACAATTGTTTTGGTGAGGAATTTTAGAATCGACCAAGTTTATGCTGCTTTCCTTGCTCTTTATGTCGATGTTAGAGTGAAATAATGATTTTGATTTTTCAAACTGCCATATGGGGTTTGGTCGTGACTGGAAAATACATATGTTTTTCAAAATAGAACCTGCAAGACTGTCTGTGCCAGGAGGCTCTAGAAGGGGGCGTGTCCCACGTGGTTTGACATTTTCAGAATCTCATTGTTGACAGTTGCCCCAGAAAGAAATAGTGGTGAGGACCTATTTGAAAATCAACTTTCTAAACTTTCATTTTAGTTTTATTACATCATTTGAGAGATAAAGTGTTTGCTTTTTATTTGAAATCTGTATACTTGGTTGGATTCCATGATTTAAATATTTTGTCTTCACTCTTGGGTAACAGTTTCACTTTGCAACAATATAGCTTAAAATATTTTTTATGGTTGTTTTTGAGTTTGGACATTGTTGATCTTATGATAAAATATGATTGTATTTAATTGGTAATTTTTTTTTAATATTTGCGGGGTGCAGTTTAATACTTTATATTATGCTCTTTACAGAAGTTGGTTTAATGTTTGTATAATGCAGGGCTTTTCATATGAGGAGCGCAATCGCGCTCGCGCCCCTTAGCGCTCCTTAAATTTTGTCGAGGCGCGTAATTTATTGCATTCACTTCATTCACTTGCCTGACATGAACATGTCG
>JAUELE010245144.1:0-11157 GCA_031471655.1 Diodora aspera | reverse complement strand
CTACAAACATTGTACTCATAATGTTGTACACTTACATCTGTCTTGATATCCCGTTAAATTATTTTTAAGTCAACAGCATCGTCTTAACTGCAGGTATTGAACTAACTATATCCTAGAATTTCATCTATTCTTGATATTTATAACGTATTGTGGGGTCACTACAAACATTGTATTCATAATGTTGTACACTTGCATTCTGTCTTGATATTCATTCAAAGCATTTTTAAGTCAACAGCATCGTCTTTACTGCAGGTATTGTACTAACAATGTCCTAGACTTTCATTCAGTCTTGATATTTATAACGTATTTTTGGGTCACTACAAACATTGTACTCATAATGTTGTACACTACATGCTGTCTTGATATTCATACTGTTAACTCTAAGTAGTTTTAAGTCAACAGTATCGTCTTAACTGCAGGTATTGTACTAAAAATGTCCTAGACTTTCATTAAGTATTGATATGCAGACTGTTAAAATGTTGTTAAGTCAACAAAAGAATTCAACTGTAGTTACTTTACTAATAATATCTTAAACTTACATTGACTTTCAATATTCAGACTATTAAAATAATTTTCGGTAAAGTTCAATTGCAGTTATTGTACTAATAGTGATCTAGACTCACATTCAGTCTTAATATTCATAACACTAACCTGTTCTTAGGTGAACAACATGGCCTCAACTGCAGTCAGTTTAATAACAGTGATCTAGACTTACATTTGGTCTTAATATTCATAGCACTAACCTGTTCTTGGGTGAACCATGTGGCCTCAACTGCAGTCAGTTAAATAATAATGATCTAGACTTACATTCAGTCTTGACATTCAGACTGCTAAGCTGTTGTTAGGTCAACAACATTACTTGAACTGCAGATATTGTACTAATGATGATATTAACTTGCATCCAGTCTCTTTCAAATGAATATTCAGACTTTTATGTCAACAATATGGCCTCAACTGGAGTTGATTACATAGTTCATGTTTCAAGAGAAATCATAAGCCACAAAGTTGAAGAACATAAGTATGTTTAAATATTGCTGACATCTTCACTTACTTTTTTTAAGTTAAAGCATCAACATACAAAAAAAAAATTCTTGCATATTTGAAAGATTATAAATAAGTTAAGTGAGAGGAATGTTATAATTAAAAATAGCTTAGTGTATGAAGGTTATGCATCTCAACTGTTATTTTCCATCACCATGCACGAGTTACCGCATAATTTCGAACACATTTTAACCGTCTCCTTTAACAGAATCGACAGCTGCATAATCTTCATGTAGTCAGAGAATTCCTCGACACATGGATATATATGTGGAAAGTAATAGCTCATCCCGCAGCTGTAGCAGCTTACAGCTGGCATTTGAATGTACACAGAATAAAAATGAGGCTACCATTGCATATCTTTACCAAGGATCTCTCTTCCTGATTGTAGTGCTCACTGTGTACATGCACACAGACATGCCTACATTCTAGATATGTTATGAGTAATGCTACAATTCCCGGATGTAGGAGAACAGGTAGATTTTTGTCAAGACACTAAGGTTGTAAAGTTCCTTAAAGTTGAACACTTGTTTCCAAGCAGGACATATGTTTGCAGCATTCTGTGTTAAATAAATAACATATACTGTAGATTAGACAATATAAAAGTGTTTGCATCAATAAACAGGGGCGGATCCAGGATTTTGGAAAGGGAGGGGTCCAACATGCAAAATATCAGTTTCATCTGGGTTCGAGGACTCTTTACTATGCAATTTTCCGTACTCAATTTTCAAAGGGGGGGGTCCATCACCCCCCCTGGATCCGCCACTGAATAAATAACATCATATGCACTTTATCCTCACAGACTGAGACAAATTCATTGGTATTTTGAAATAGACTCCCTACTCTCCACCACAAAGTGACTCCTACTGTGCCTATGTGAAACATTAACTATTGCAGCATGGAGATTACCAAATAGTTGGATAGTGACACGTCACAGCAGATAGGGTGTTTTGACACTCTTGCAAACAATCGATAAAATTGTTGAGAGCATCAGTAATTTTTTTAGGTTGTTGTAGATTATTCACGATTACTTGTTGCGCGCATAGCAGGCTGTTCAATAGATATGTAAACATGTACAGTATTAACAATAACCGGTATAAAGTAGAATGCAACAATGCACACAACAAGATTGCTAAGATCAGTTTGCAAACGCTTTTTCTTATCAAATGTCCCCCCCCCCCTCCAGTCTTTTAATATTTACCTCAATTAGAGAGAAGGCAAAAGCAATAAACATATTATATGTTTTATGCATCAGTCATAGTATGTACATATTTTTATGTATATGTATCGGTCCCGAAGTTATTTTGCAAAAAGAAAGCTTTGAAGTTGACGACATATCCAATTTAAAATATTTGTAATGCAGGTTTTTATTTCTGGAACTATGTTGCCTTTCCCAGCCGAGACAGGCCCAATCAGATATGACTGTAGTGGAGTAAGATGTTCAGTTTTCTATGCCTCACTCAGGTTCTTAACAAAGGTCTAGACAACAGCCTGTGTCAGTGACATTGCATAGGCTTTGCATAGATTTTACCAATTCCTGCATTTAAACTTTGTGATTTGTGCATTGTTTGTGAATTGTGCTTTTAGGTTGGCTTTTAGAGATATTTCAGGCCAAGCATCATAACACTAGGTTTTTATCTCAGGGAAAAAAGAAAAGGTGCCAAAAATCAGAACACTGTACAAGCTTCAAACCCACTGCCGTTAAGGATAATGGATTGTTAGTGAGTCCATAGGAATTAAGCAGTTTTGGACCAGTCTGGCCAGGGATAGACCTTTCCCGAGACCCTAAGGCTGTAAAAGTGTTCAAATAACTTTAGGCAAAGAAAGACCGCAGGAGAAAATGTTGCTCATCTAGCAATAAATGTCCTCTAGCTGTTCCTGAGGCTAGAATAGCAGAGAGCAGTACTATAGATTAAAAAGGGGCTAAGCTAGTCCTGCCGCATGACTGTGGAATTTTTTAATATTCCCTGAGCTAGTCTAGATCAAATTAAGCAAGTCTAGACTATACGCTATTCCATTAAATTAAATGTAGAAGGAGGCAGTCTCTTGAAGGAAAATAATAGTAATAAATAAAATAAAATATTTCAAAAACTAATTAGGGTTAAGCAACCTATGCCTTGACTCAGAGTATTGAAAAAAGTTTGGTCAGGTGCAAAAAATCTTCATCTCAATGCTCAATGGAGAAGATGCAAAACTGTGGCTGCACAGATCTAAGTTCAACAAAAACGTACTGGTCTTGTCATGGCCTAACCAGCTAGAGTGGGTACACCAGCCCTTGCTAGCTGATGCTCTAATACACTGCATTGTTTCCTGCAGGAAAAGACAGAGTCTGCATAATGCAGCTACATGTATCTAAAGAGATCCATATTAATTGATTGCATGGAAGTATGAGTCAGTGAGTGATGTTAGATTTAACTATACCTTTTGTAATCTTGCAGCCCTATCACTGCAGTCTCACCTACATGAGTGTGAGTGAGTGATTTGGAGTTTTATGTGGTTTTCAGCAATCTTTCAGCCACATAATCATGGTCTCACCAACATGACGTCGGTGTTGGGGCTCCTGTCTCTCCAGGCTGAAAAAGAGGTGCCTGGGTGGGACTCAAACCACAACTGCCGAGGCTGCCAGATTTCTGG
Source organism: Diodora aspera (assembly GCA_031471655.1). Classification (NCBI taxonomy): domain Eukaryota; kingdom Metazoa; phylum Mollusca; class Gastropoda; order Lepetellida; family Fissurellidae; genus Diodora; species Diodora aspera. Next base: position 7,485 of record JAUELE010245144.1, on the reverse strand, counting down.
GCCGACGCGCTTACCAAATGCTGCACCATCCCGCGCCCCTCACCTACATGATGCCACTTTCAGGGTTCCAGCTTTTGGTTATAGAAAGGTGAGTGAGTAAACTCGATTTTTACATTGCAGGGGGCAATATTTCAGCCATAGCGCAATGTGATGTACAAGAGGCACATCACGAAAAGTGACAACACAGGATTGATAGTGAGAAAGAGAAAGCAAAAGATGCCCATTTTAGTCACCTTGTATGACAAGCATTGGGTTACTGAGGCCCTATTCTATCTAAGTGACACCACATCACTCCCCGGAAGCCCCACAGGGTGAATAAAGTATGTACCGTAAATCCTTAAACATCTGCTGATGAATGAACACCTGGTCAACAAGCCTCCCGAAAAAAAAAAACTCCTGCCTTGATTAAAAGCCGGGGTAAATAGGGAAACTGATAATGATCAAAATTTATACACTAAAAGTCGACACTTAAAAATGTATTTCAAACACCACACTGGAAAAAAGTAAATGCCCGCCTTAAATAAACACCTGCTTTGATTATACGCCTGGTCAACAAATCTTCCAAGAAACATGAACACCCAGTCTTTAAATAAGGATTCACATTAATTACAATTTACGAACAAGACATGAAAATCAACAATTATAGCTAAGAATTGAAAAAGATCATACTCTTGTGAATATGTGGACTGAACTTAATAACAACACTTTACTATCCAATGAGAATGATAGATAAGTCAGCATGGAGGGACTTAAATGCTCTTGTTATAAAATTAATTTCAATATTATCCCATATAGGCTTCAACACAAGCACAACCACTATAATCAAGGCAAGGTCCACACAAAGGAGTCGAGTTGAAATGAGGTTTTACATTGCAATGAGTGATTTGGGGTTTTACATGGTTTTCGGCAATCTTTCAGCCACATCACCACGGTCTCACCAAAATCATGTCGGTGTTGAGGCTCCTGTCACTACAGGCTGAAAGAGAGGTGCCTGGATGAGGACTCTATCCACAACTGCCAAGGCTGGTAGATCGCTGGGCCAACGGGCTAACCACTGCGCCATCTCGCGCCCCTGTTTTACGTTGCAAGGGCAATACAATGTATTTCAGCTATAATGCAATGTGATGTGCAAGGTGCATATTGAGTGAAAAGACAGTTCATAAAAAGGATCGAGAGAAAGGAAAGTGAAAGCAATAGATTCCCATTTTAGTCGCCTTGTACAACACTTTCTGCTTTTATGCCCGGCATACCAGCATCTCAGGGAAATTCATTTAAGTTCGAAATACTATGAAAACCCAAATACTAACAAATTTAATCTTCTACTTTCATCAACAAACCCATCTGTCATTACAAAGTTAGCGAAGTATATTTATTGTGCCAATTTAGAAAGAGAACACATATTAAGCTGTCTGTAAACAATTGTACGCTCATACTGTTCTTTTTTTCCCATACGTATTGAAATCATTGTACCCTCTGTACTCGACTGTCATGAAACTTTTGTACAAAAGGCCTGTGGCCTATGTGTACCGAAATAAAGATGAAATTGCATTTCAAATGTATTTGTAACTGCAAAACTTCATTTTACATAAAGTATACTCATGGAAAAAAATAAGGGAACACATGTTGTATCATGTAAATTTGGTTGATCCAGAGAGTGCACAAATGAAGGGGTGAATACAAAAAGGGCACATGTAACATTTTTCCATTTTCGAGTACATGGCGAAAAATATGCTTGGTGAGCTTGGGTTTTGATGTTTGGCCAATTTATGTCATAGAACTGAAAAAGGTATATTATAATATTGTAACATTTTAACGATGTCATCCAAATACTTATTGTATTAACTGTGAAATAACGGAAAACATTGCATATGGTTGTGCAAAAATAAAATGTAACATGTGCCCTTCTTGCATGCACCCCTTCAAATGGTGCCAGCAGGTTGTCAGTGCCTGTAGTGGTTCTACTTTCTATATGCCAGTGATTATCTAATACAGTAAAACTTGGTTATAACGAATCGCAAGGGACCATTGAAACTAGTTTGTTATATCAGTAGTTTGTTATAGAAAAAAAGTCCAGACTCTGGGTCAGCCATATTGGATGACGTCATAAAAGAAAACAAAACAGTTAAATTCAGCCATAATATTTATTGCATTACTTCTTGAGGATAGTGCTCATAGAAGATTTTGGAATAGCGAATTCCAAAGCAATATCCGTTTTACATTTCACATCTGCATCAACATTTGGGGATTAAATATTGGTTCGCTATATCCGTAAGTTTGTAACAGAGAGTCTGTTACTCGCACATTTTGCTACTTAATAATAAAGAAGCATGCAGTCAGGACTTTCAAAATTGTTTGTTATATCCGTGTATTCGTTACAAATGTGTTCATTAAAAACCTAATAAAGGTTACTTGCTACGCTTTTCAGCGATCCTTATTTTTTTTCTTTAGTATATTTAGTTTTTTAGATTTCACGCTGAAAAATTTAATAAAAATAAATATGTTTCATAATGTTTTGACTCCCAAAGTTGGTTGGCAATCCGTAAGTAAACTTGATATATTGTATATTTCTATGTGAATATTGTGACTACGGCTACCTCTTTTTATCAAACCTAAATGGGTTCATACATATATCTTTACTAGTTGTTCTGGCATGAATCTTACCTAAAAATGTGTCAAATATAGCCTCTTTCTTCCCTCATACAAGTAAAACTTTTCATTAGTTTGGTTAAGTAAGACGGCTTCGCCCTGTATTCACTTGGAGAGCCATACATATTTCAATGAGCTTAGAAAATTCAAATGACAACACCATAAATCCTGTGAAATTGGGAATTAAATGACTGGGTAACAGTACACCTAAGAAACAGGTAATTTATTCACGGGCATGTGGTAATTCTCATATATGAATATCAGAATTGGGTCAAAACAGGTAAAAACCAAAGTACAGGTGGAAATTTCTCATTGTGAATGGCCTCATTGGCTTTTTACTTTAATTTACAAGTTTCAGCTTGTTTAATACAAATTAGCTTTCTGTAACAGTTTTATCAGTGACATATTGACAATAAATATAATAACAGTTAATTTACCTTTGTCGGTCAATGATACAATATTTTAGCAGCAAGGCAATTTTAGTCATTTTTACCTGACATTTTTTTATGCCGCTATGTCCAAAACAGAAAATGAAAAGCTAAGGCAAGCACCAACCAGCACCAACCTGATGGTATTAATGGACATTGTTTTAGGTTATATTTCAGATAGAGAACATCCTCATGTGAAATAACCACCAACCAGCTTTTGTAGGATTTAAACCCAGTCATTGAACTGCTGTCCTGATGGACTACATATTGTATACACTAGTGAATATTGAATTAGTTAAATTAACATAAATTACAAAGTTTGACAACATATGTTTATAGTTATGCAATAAGTTAGAATAAATCACCTCTTCTGGTCATAAAAAGCTGTGAGTACACGTCGCCAGCCTGTTATCAATCTACTTTCTGATAAAACACTCAATACAACTCTAAAAGGATCAGTCTTATTATTTATATCTATGACTTTTGCTCGCTTATCAAATGACAATTATGAAATGACAGGTTTCAGACAACATCCACCTTATCACGATTCACAAAGAAAGATCTTTGTCAGAGATAGTATACGAAACCTGTGCAACATGTTTTCTTGCTTTATTTACAGTCAAACTTCAAAAAGTTAAAACTTTTAAAAATTAAAAAAATGTTGATCGTTACCTTCAGCAGTTTCCAAAATTTTGAATATTTCACTTACATTTGTGTGGCAACTTCCAAAAGTTTGAATTCTAACTTTATCAAAGATCACTAATTTCCAGAAATTTGAACACATACAAAAAAGAAATGGGGGGGGCGTTGAAATGTTAGAAGTTTTACCGTACTTATAAAAGTGTAACAATTTCCTCTCAGTGGTTATTTAACTTATTCAATGAGCACCGATTTAGTTTAAATATGATGTTTTACATTGCAAGGGCAATATTTCAGTTATAACGCAATGTAATGTGCGAGGTGCACACCAAGGCAAGAGATAGTTCACAAAAGAGATTAATAGAAAAGTAAAACTATAAGAATCCTTGTCGTCTGGTATGACAAGCATTAGGTTACTGGGGCCCTATTCTTTATAAATAACATCACCTCACCCTCTGGATGCACCGAAAGAGAGTGATTTTGGATTTTACATGGTTTTCTGCAGTCCTTCAGCCATATCACCATGGTGTCACCAACATCAGGTTAGTGTGAGGCTCTGGGTTGAAAGAGAGGTACCCGGGTGAGACTCGAACCATGATTGATCACTGGGCTGACAAGCCAACTACTGTGTTCCTGAACTAAAAGAGATGCACCTGAGCGAGATTCAAACCTAAAATGACCGTGCCTGGAGGATTACCGGGTCAACACGCTCGTCCACTATCCTACGGCCAGATTAAGCATGGAGACTCCCTATTTGTCATTTATTAAAAAAAAAGGTAATTTTACAACATCTTTTAGTTCCTTTCAAGGACAAGCATGAAGTTACATGGACTTAATCTAATGAGAACCGGCATGCTGCTTCCTGGAACCTCATTGAGGGTACGGTAAAGACAGACAGGAATCAGTACACAACTGTACACATTACTTACTTGTCACACAAATCATATTCTAGCATATTATCCTTTCAGAAAATTTAAACTTCCAAAAAGTAATGCTTAAGCAATAATTCCATTAATGCAGATACGGGTGTGTTCCGTTTCAAAGAAAATAGTTCTAAAACTGCTGAGTAATTCCATAAGTGTGGTTGTGGGCAAAGCTGCGACTATAATTATGGTAAGTTTTTAAATCCACCCAGGCAGCTATTCATGGGGCTAGGGCATGTGACAAGTTTTGGAGAACCAGTAGTAGAAGTTGTATCCACCATTCTGTGTCATGTTTGTAACTTCCAAAAACTTCTAATCGAGCCACAGTTGCAGCCCTATTAATGAAATCCTAGCTTTAAACGCCATCCAACCACCTCCATGGGATACATATACAATCAGTAACTTAATTACTTACAAGATAGACTTGGTACTTCATCAAAACTGTATGAATAAAGATCGAGGTAAACTCACCTAAGAATATATCTGTATATACAGGTAGATATCAAATGTCCACTCTAGAGTACATACACAAATGGCTAGGCAGGCTGGATGTAGCTCTACTTCCACAATATTCTAATTAAAAACTTTTTAATTATTTAATCTCCAATGAGGATTAACTGTTAATGAGATAATCCCTGCAAGTAAGTAGATTATGAGAACAATTAACAGAGGCCCACTTCTGACACCACGGGAGGCCAGATGTTAATTAGAAGGGGTTCTAACAGCCAATTGTCCGAAGCCTGTAATCTCTGTTTAGACTAACATCTTCTATACCTAACGAGTCCATTAGACCTTAAACACTTGAGATAAACCATGACAACAGAAGTAGATACATTGCAAAAATGGATTTTGTACTAAAACGGAATTAAATGAAAATATATATAGGCAAACAAATATAATTGATAAAGCAAGAAGTGAGTGGATGATATTGGATTTAACATGGCAATTTTTCAGCCATATTACTACGGTGTCACCAGTGAGTGAGTGAAATGGATTTTTACATTGCAGGGGGCAATATTTCAGCCATAGCGCAATGTGATGTGCAAGAGGCACATTGGAAAAGGCACAACACAGGATCGATAGTAAGAAAGAGAAAGCAAAAGATTCTCATTTTAGACGACTCTTACGTCAAGCAAAAACATGAGAGAACCAAGTTCCCAACCAGACATGACTGTTTTCAATCTCCAAAGCCTGACAGAAAGAGTGAGTGAGTGGTTTTGGGTTTTACATGGTTTTGGCAATCTTTCAGCCACATAGCCAAGGTCTCACCAACATAATGTTGGTGTCCGGGGTTGCTGTCCCTCGGGGCTGAAAGGGAAGTGCCTGAGCGGAACTCGAACCCTGACAAAAAGAAGCAACTATAGCTGTCTACTGGCTCAATCCTGATAAAATGGTCATAATCATAACAGAATAGTAAATAGCATTGGAAAAGAAAATTGAAAAATTGCTAAAATTTCTCATTTTAGAAAATGACCTTGGGAATGATAAATATACCTAAAAATATGTACATACCATGCACAAAACGTTCAAATGTTTATTACTTTTATCCACTTTGATACTTTGTACTAAAAAATATCAATCTGCCTCATATTTTTAACACAGATGTCATGAGGGTATCCCTGAGGATACTGTTTTGTGCTGAATATATCCTTCATCGCTTAATTTTAACATTAATGCACAAGACAGGCATATCTATTTTCTACTCTCAACACCGAACTACGTCATCAGGTAATCCGCAGGGCAGTTGATTTGCAAAAAGGCTTTTTTCCCTGCAAATTTAATAATGCCATGGGGTAAAATTTTAAACAAAATTAAAAAAGGCTTTTTTCCCCGTAAATTTAATAATGCCATGGGGTAAAATTTTAAACAAAACAGTTAACTGACTTAATGAGACTGAATTCCTGTGCTTCTGCATGCTGACCACCTACGAGATTCCTGCAGAGTAAAACATTCTCCTTGAGTGTTGAAATTTTATTATGCTGGGATTCAGTCCAGGGCAAAATAAGCAAATCTAGACGAGGCAAGAGTTGAAAATTGTGAGTTGAAGGAGCCAGTTTCTTGAAAAAGAAACCACAAAAAAAACTCACAAAAAAAAACAAAGCAAAAATACAAACAAAAAGACATGCATGAAAAATCAAATAAAATATTTCAGAACATAACGTTCAGTTTAATTCTTCCACACTGGATCATTGTACTGTTTCCCTATTCTAGAAATGTACATAACTAACAACATTCAATAAGTCCTTTATAACTAAAAAACGTTTTGTAGTAGCACTTACAATCTTATTCAGGAACTCAAGTTTCAAGAGTTTTGAGAATAAGTCTGTCGAATTTTACAGATTGGTCACAACATCAAAATCACCTGTATCATATACTACTCAAAAGAAGTTTAGGGTCAAACTTAGTGATAACAGTATTAACAAGAAGCAGTGCATCCGAAATCCACATAACATGTTGGCACACATGTCACATGCCAATGTGTGCATGTTTAAAGTGACAATCATGAACAACACATGCACAGGCTGCATAATTATACTGATACATGACGAATTTCAGGTTTTGAGAAACACTTTAAGTGAAGGCAAGTTTTCTAAAATTCAATAAACTTCCGCATCATGTTTTCACCTGACCTTTAAGGCAATTGGAAAATGTTCAATAGTAACAACACTGCATGACAACACACTTTCTAAAAATATGCTCATACGGCTAGTTCTGGCAAACCTTAAAGGGACATGATCAGAGTGGCATCTCAAATACCGAACAAAAACTAAAAAACCGTTCAAGTCAGTCTGACCAAAACATCGATACATCAATTACATAACAGTGAAATCCTACTGCAAATAATGGAT
>JAUELE010245122.1:0-11158 GCA_031471655.1 Diodora aspera | reverse complement strand
TAATCCCGTTGTGGATCCATAAAAAGCGACGTTGAGTAAAATGGCGGAATAGGTCAACTGATGAAGCACCTGCCAACGAAATGGAATTTCCCGTTTTGAACCTGTTGGGATTTTGACATCACGGCGAAATTTGCTACTCACAGTAATGGTCTGGTGCACTGTTACAGTTTGATCTTTACATTTCCCTTTGTTTCGTCACTGCCTGTGGTTGTTTCAAGCTTCACCGCATCAAATCTTTCAACTCCCCATTGATTGGAGAGAGTAATGCTAAAAACAGCGAGCAAAATACACTCAAAGAAACAGGCAGATTTACCATGTGTTATGAGTCAGTGCGTAAACATACTTGGTTCTAATATCCAATTAATTTAAATGAACAGTCAATTAACCTTAAAATTCAACTTATTGGGTTATTCATTTCGTTCTCTTGGCCGTGCTATGAACATTTCTAAAGGCAATCTGCTGCGACGTGACTTGGATCAGTGCATAAGAGAAAAGAGACGTTTTTGTATCAAGATAACTATCTTCCAATGCTACAGTGGTATCCGAGTGAAATTGCATGTAAACTTTAGGCTAATGGATTTAAAATCGATTGGGCGACCGAAATGAGACTTCCTAAAAACGAATTTTAGAAGCAAGCTGCTTAAAGTTGTCTTTCGTTTAAGAATCACATTCTCATAAAAAGGGACTTATAATCCTAGGAAGTGCAAAAACGCATTTTCATTAAGTCGATTCGACTAGGAAATCTCAACAGGACGCAAAACAACGGAAGGTGACGCAAGCTGCGTCAGTTGCCAAGGGACATATTTATACAATTTCTTACCGGAACTGGGGGACCGTCATGAGAGAAATTATTTCAGTCCAAGAAGAGACCATTGAGGGGTAGTCCGATAAGTATTACGATCGCTGAGACGGCATCAGCCATCATTGTGATTAACTTCATGACAAGAGTAGACCTCGTGGGAATACTAGAACACGGGCGAGAGTAATTAGGCTGCGTTCATGGCACCGCTTTTCAATCTAGTGCAAATTTAAGATTATGATTGAAATAACATACCAAATCGAAAGCACGTGACTTTCAGATCTAATATCAAACTGAAGTACTTTAAGAATTATGCTTTAATTTTCGAAACTTGATAACTGGTATGACATTAAAACGCTCCGTGTGCATAACATAATAGAAACCAAACATTTAATCAAGAGTTTTAAGTACATGTGATGAGTTCACTGATCAAACATTTGCCTCCCGCGCTAGGTTTGACGGTGTGACTAGCACTGTTGTTGCATTGAAATGAAGTTAACATGTGGATCATGTACGCCGAAATGTACACCACAGGTAATGTTTTAATTTTATTTGGACCTCGACGTCTGTAGTAGCTAGGGATAACTTATTGCATTCGTAGATCCCTTACCCTGCTCCGTCGAAATACGAAGACAATGGACGAACTAGGCCAAGGAGTGTCCGAAGAAGTTTGGAAAAGTAAACCCAGAGATATACGAACGCATTCCAAAGAGACGAAGTGGGCCCAGGTAGGCCAGAGGGTGTACGAAGACGTTTGATGAAGTAGGACAAGGGGTGTACGAAGACGTTTGTTGAAGTAAAGCAAGGGGTGTACGAAGACGTTTGATGAAGTAGGGCAAGGGATGTACGAAGACGTTTGATGAAGTAGGGCAAGGGATGTACGAAGACGTTTGATGAAGTATGCCAGAAGGTGTACGAAAGCGTTTGATGAAGTAGGGCAAGGGGTGTACGAAAACGTTTGATGAAGTAGGGCAAGAGGTGTACCAAGACGTCGGACGAGGTAAGCCAGAGGGTGTACGACGACGTTTGATGAAGTAGGCCAGAGGGTGTACCAATACGTTTGATGAAGTAGGACAAGGGATGTACGAAGAGGCCTGACGAGGTAGGCCAGAGGGTCACTGTACGATGACGTTTGACGAAGTAGGTTAAGGGGTGTAAGAATACATTTGACGCGGTAGGTAAAGAGTGTACGGAGACGTTTACGTTCTTAATTGGGAAACACTTAAAAATGATGATGTCAGCTTTCTGTCTTATCTTTTACTTTGTCAACTGATGTCACCAAGTAAAGAACGTTTGTTGCAATCAATATCAAGTAGAAAGATGCGTCGAGTTTTAGTTGACATCGAACTAAGAATATTCAAGTAGGAACCAGGGTGGCGCCAGAAATTCCCGAGCTAAAATATCCCGATGCCCCCACTCTCTCGCTAGCGCCACGACCGACTAGAAACGTGTTCAACCTTTAATGTAATATTGCCTAGAACAAGTTGTATCTGTTCTCAGTTGGATGTTTAATTCCAGTTTATAAAGTGTTGGTCCCAAAGCAAGCCACTCGTATTGATTATGGTTTGCGGCGGCCAAGTCTCAACAGGAGCAGAAAGATTCAGTCACGGTTTGATTTGTTACCACGTCGTTGTGATATATGCTTACAAAAGGACACAACGATGCCCAATTAGATCACAAAGAGTTATTTGCTCTTTCTTAATTACATCTTTGGCATTAATACATTGCTGACCTATGTTCAAATTGGCAGTTTACAAGACGGATGCCATTAGATGTCTCCATGCCGACGAAGGCGCTAGATACCCTTATTCACGAAAATAAATGTTTTGAAGAAATTTATATACTGCCGGGCAAAAGAAACGATGCCAAATGATTTCAATTATTTTACCTTACATCTTTATGTCATAGTTAATCAAAAGGATATTTGGATTTCAATGAGTGTACTTTGATTGACATCATGTCATTGATAAAACGTCCTAATCTTGAATGGATATCTCTTGCATATCCTACGCAATTGTGAATTTATTCAGTAGTCTCTCAACATCTTGGCATCGTTTCTTTTGCCCGGCAGTGTATATCAAAGAATAGAGTTTAAACTTGTGCTCGTGAAGAGTCTTCTTCGGGGTTATTTTAGGTTTGAGTAAGTTTTGCGTGTTTCCCTCACACATAAATATAAAAGAAAACACAAAACACAACGCCTACAGGCTGATCAAATTTGTGGTTCCGTTTCAGTGTGGCGCCGTACATGTTCGCACGAATCCGATTGTGTACGGGTCTGCAATGCTAGTGATGAAACGATTCAATTTTCAGATGATCACCTAAACCAATCAGAACTACTACTTCGGATAATATCCAGAACCAGTCGAAAATGCGTCGTAATACGGCGAAGTGAGGTGGCCATTACTCACAAGTACAAAGTAAATCCGTCTCCATCAGTCGAAACAGAGGGAACGCGGTGTTATTTAAGTTCACAAACACTTTTATAATGTCAAAATTAACAGTTTATATTATTTATTCAACACAAAAACACGTATCCAACTTTAACATTGAAAATAACCCCTGTTGAAGACATCCGTTACTCGGGATAAATTCTTTTCTTGCAAATTTACGAAGTTAAAAATAACCCAGGGTGTAGTCTCAACTATAGATCTGTTTTGAAAAGGTCCGTATTTTAGAGTAGAAATTTGCCCTCCCCCATTACCATTTAAACGGGGGTCCATTCTTAAGTTACACCGGTCTAACTACATATAAGCATGTTTATCTACACAGAGCAAATGACCTGAATCAAAAGCTTGACATTCTGTGTCAATCGAGTATGCAGCGTTCAAAGTTCACTGTTCAGCGAATGAATTCGACCCGCCTCACTGCCGCGAATATATCATCTGTACTTAACATGCTTAAATGGATGGTGAACAGGCCTACTCAGAATTAATTGCTTAAAGTTATAGTTTCAGTCTCCCTTATCTCCATTAATGCCCTCGAGCTCACTGCACCGTGAATTTAATATACTCCGAGGAGAAGGATAAGGCCAAGCAAACATAATGTTGTTTCCGGTTACTAAAACGACATGTTTAGGGCAGAGGCGTGTTCACGAGAGGAAGGCAAAGAAGGCGCCTCCGCCATTGGACCAATCGGATCACTTCTGTTAAACGAGGCACCAATCGGATCACTTCTACTATAGGAGGTGAACAAAGCGCCTTGCCTCCTGAACATGCGGCGCTCCCTCTCTTTCCTTGTTTTACCCCAGTTTCGCTTCCTGTGTACAATGTTTACAATCGTAAGGAACAAAAACAAATTTTCAAGAGACAAATATTCAAACAACTGGGAGTTTGTGTGCAATGTTCTTTATTTGCCAATGTGAACCATGTCGTACATTTCTATGATGTTGAAGACAAAAGAAATTAACAGGTTAAAGTCGATTTATCTAGCTTAATTCTGTAGACCTGGATATGTTAACTGTGTGGCCTAAGTATTTGATTTGGTATAATTATATGCATACGACGATACCCGATTACTGGCTAATAAAACATTAAACGAACTCAAGTGCTTTAATTAAATGGTAAATACTTAATAGATTTGCCTTGAGGCAGATTCTCATTATCATAACTCTATCGTGTTACTGAGACGTGGGTGAAATGGATATTCAAGTACGCAATGGTCACACTTCCACATGAAAACATGTTTGACATCAAACCCATTCAACATTACGAGTTTTTAAATGCTTTACAAATGAAGTAAGAACATTATCAGCATAAACTTGGAACAGCATCTAGTAAAACGTACCACCACCATAGGGGGGGGGCGCCCTTTTTTTTTATAATTCTTCAATCATGTGGAATATCAACAAGCAGTGCCACCTCGCACATTGAATCGCCCGTTGGCTTCTGCAAGATTCGCTTCTGACTACCCGACGGCAAAATTGTTGTTTCCGCATCCTGACAGCCAATCAGACACATGCAATTGCTTATGCAGCTGAATCCTGAATAACTGTGATTTTTCTTCCGCATTTAACGTCGTAATTTCAATTAGAACGAACACGTATATATGTTTCCTGCAATGTAATTAAACATGTAATTCCAAGAATTTGAGCTCATAATATTTTTCATATAAATAATCTCCCAGATGGCAATCAAAATGACATTAATCCACTTATCAACGTTATTCCACATTAAGATGCCGGAATTGATTTACGATAATTACCAGAAATTACCCAAACTAGAGACTGACAACAAACTAATCCGACTTATATTGGCCAAGTATCCTAGTAACAACAAGCATTTCTGACACGAACTGATAATAAATGTAAATGAATAAAAGATAGGACGAACATGTGTTGGCACAGATCCAGCAATTTGAGAAAGGGGGGGGGGGGGTGCGTCGTTCAGATGCAGGGGGTGTACACTGAATCAGCACGGAGTTCCAGACAAAGAAGTTAGACTACTACTGCTACACGTAACATGTACTACTCCTACTAACACTATCCCATGACATCCAGTAAAAGGTTCCGGGAACAGTTGTGGTCTATACGTTCGTGTTAAACTTTGTCTTATTATGACATTTACTTATGAGACCTCATGCAATGTAAGTTAAAGTTCTAAAAGTCAGCTTATTTTACGTCGCCTTTTGCCTTCTGAAAGGAGGCTGTATTGGCGACGAAATAAGTAAGTAAAAGCTACTACATATGTTTCCTCGTGGTATGCCTGGTTAGTGCACACTTTCGATGGTTTGATTGACAGCCGTGAAGGTAACGAGTGCGAAGCACGAGTTTCCTCACGGCTGTCAATCAACAATCGAAAGTGTGCAATAACCAGACAAACCACGAGGAACAATGTAGTAACTGCTTTGTAACACGCCCCTAAAGTGACGTCACAAGGCGCGCATTTTGAAAAGGGGCGGGCCTTCAAAAATGTGCAGTGTATAGAGATTTATTGCACACTTTGGATCAAAGAAAATGTGCCGCTACGTGGTACAATGATATTAAGCGCATATGCTTAACGATTTGACCAATCAGAGTGCTTGATTTCCCTTCCACCAAATCGCTTGGCGACGACTTCGTTCGCGGTATAAAAATCACGTGACCCGGAAAGGGAAATCAAGCACTCTGATAGGTCAAATCGTAATGCGCATGCGCTAAGACAGATGGTTCACGAGATCTCGGCACCAAGTGACTTGGTCTCGTTTCACGACAAAATCACTTGGTGCCTCGATCCCGCGAACCATCCAATACGTATACATTGTATGTTGCATATTATATACATGTATTCTATACATTATTACATTACATGTAGGTAATTAATATTAATTTGTTGATATATTTGTATTGTTATCTACGTGTATATGCATATTTGTACTACATATGTATCTAAACATATGTATCTAAACAGTTAATAATAATGATAATAGTTAATCCATTATTATTGTGCCGTTCTTCATCCATTGATTGGTTGCTTACGTCACAATGAAGAGAGTCTGCCCCTCACTCTGCCCCCCCCCCCCAGTCTCAAACAGTTATCTACGGCCATGCAGGAGAGTATACATGTATACAAGAAAACTCAAACATACTACCGCTATCATAGCATTATTGAAAACTGATTTTTTTGCTGTTTCCTTTTTCCTGTATTAGAATACATAGCATAAATAAATTTAATGTTTATAGAGAAGATACTTTAAACAAATGTGTATCAGCTGTGAGATAAGGTCATAACGGATACGAGCTGCTACATGCGCGGACAAGTCGGCGCACAACCAGTGGTAATGACCTCCTTAATTATTTGACCTGTCTGACCTTAAATGTGGACGTTTAACAAGTTTTAGAAGAGAACAGTGACTTACTGAATAACTTTACAACATGAACCATCTGTTTAAATTACGCTTTGAAATTTGTTGCTATTTATATCAATTTATATACAGGCAGCTAAGCGCGTACGTTTCTTTACAATACTTTCGGGTATTGTATAGCTGTGGCCGAAGCATGTTGTGCTTCTCGCGACAGCAGTTATGCAAACAACTTGAATAAGACTGGTAATAAACCTGTAAAGCTGTTATCAAGGCCATCTTCCCTATTGAATTCGTGGGGATTAAATAGTCATGGTTTCGCGGTGCAACGGCGCAGGAAACTTGCGAAGAGGAGTGTTTACTTTTCAAAATTACAAATTTAAATGACATAGCATGTAAAGCTGCTGTACTCCTGTCGATAAAAGTGTTTAAAAGGCGTAACGGAAAACGTACGCGAAAGAGTGAACTGCGCGAGATGTAACGCTTCCTTTAAAGGTTAACCCTGCCTCACACCGCGACACTGGTAATGTCAGTGGTGTCATCTTGAGCAGGTGGATTTGCTCGTTCTCGGTTTACCTGATCGGACAGTTATGGTAATTGTGACAGTTAACCTTCTGTTTTTTATAGCCCCTAATACGCATCTTAGAAAAGAGAATGTCCAGGGTTTAGTTCATCCTCTAAATCCAGGGCATATATGCCTCTCCTCAACCGTCCGTCATATCACTCCTATTCACGACGATCGTTTTGTGAGTATGAAAATTCAAAGCGTGCTTAATATAGACAACCAATGAAATGTCGCATTAACTGCACGAGGGGAATTCGCAAGAAGTAACTGTTGATAAATTTGAACACATAACGTCTTTACTTCGCCGAGTGTTAGGAGAGACGCGCAACATGATTGGACGCAAGCTTTCGCTATGGAAGCTTCACTGATTGGTCAAAACGCCCGCTTCGACACGATCGTCATGAATAGGAGTGATTCCAGGGTATGTAATGGACTGTTGAGGGAGTCTTATTATGCCCCGGATTTCGAGAATGGGTTTAGTTGTGAAATGCGGACAAAACTGGCAGAGTTATTTGACGTCCGTGCTGGACAAGATGATTTATATACTGACGTGCAACAGAAACTATACCAAATGATTTCAATGAGAAACATAGGTGAGTTATCGTCCCCTGTCTAAATAGGTGGCGCTGCACACGGATTGGTCCTTACGTACTTCCGGGTCCAGCGTATTCGCAAAGCGTCGTCTGCTATTAAATGTAGCTAGCTATGTCAAACGCAATATCAACAAGAAATTACGGGGCGCTCACATTAATTGAACTAAAAAGTGAACTCCGAAGACATGGCGCAAGACTATCGGGCCGAAAATGTGATCTAATAGAGAGGTATTAGGTTCATATTAATCATTAGAACGAGTGACGATGTTGACCCACGACTTTCTTTCAACATTAGCTCTAGGTTTGTTTTGGTTTCGGGGAGCTCATTTTGCATATTAATTACGCATTACCCGATGACAAATTCCAGAAACATTTATTGAAATAGAAGCATTTTATGGTCTTGATAGAATAAATTTCCTTGTTTTCTTCCAAAATAAAAAATTCAAAATGAAATTCAAATTTACCGCTGTACACATTAGATCTAGCCTACTTTTCAGTTAAAATTGTTTTGGTGTCAACAAAAGTGAAAGGACTCGGGCTGATAGTGACATGACATGTGTTTGAAGAAAGTAGTTTCCAATAAATAATAAAAACAACTTTTAATTTCTGAACAATCCCAACAAATAATAAGAAATTTTACTAGTTTTTTGTCTTGTTATATTTGTTACAAATACGTCACAAAGTAGCGGGAAATTGCATCCCCAGCCATCTATGAAAGCAAAACTTTCGGGAAAGGAGGGGGGCGCCCCCAGATCCCCTTAGCCAACACGGGCGCTTCACACTCTCGGGTGGCCCGCATTGCGGCCTCAAATTAAAAATCTTCAATAGTGCCTACACATGCATCTTTGTAACATAAACTAGTTTGGGATTTGGTGTGAGCACCATGCCATTTCCCCAAAACTGGGCGTGGCAGAGGGAGGGGAGACACATATTGAAAACAATGTCAACAGTAAAGTTGTTTCAAATATTGATGAAATTTGATGAAACTTGGTACCTAGCATCTTTTGAAAATAAACTAGTTTGAGATTGCTTTTGAACCCTGTACCCCTGAAAAGTGGACATGGCAAGAGGTCAAGATATAACACGTAACTAAAAATCAAAATCTATTTTCCTATACAACTTACAAAGTGGAGCCTTTTTTCTTAAACATTTTATGGAATGTAATATTGAACTGTAAACAAATGAAACTGCCAGATATGAAATGATTCGAAAATGTAGTAAAACATCATTGTCAACGTTTTTATAAATTTACTGACCAATCAGTGATTCGAAGGAGTACTCGTGTAAGGCCGATACGGAGATTCCGACTCTCGACTTCAGGGTATCAAGTCATATCCTGTGGTCGACCGTGTCGAACGCCGCCAACAAGTCAATCAGCACAAGAATTGCAGCTCCATAGTTGCCCACTGTTTGGGAAATGTCTTTCTGCACCCTGACTAGTGCAACTCACGATGCGCAGACTGTAGATTTTCTAGATATCTATGTTTAACCATATGAAGCTTGAGTCTTGATTCTACTACACGTTCAATGAGCTCAGATATGAAAGACAGATTTGATATGCTCAGATTGATTTGTTGGGTTCTTTTCTAAGAGAGGAGTAATGAAAGCTTCCTTTTGTGATACCAGTACGAATTCCTCACTTAGTGATGTATTCATAATATGAGTTGCAAGTGGCACCGCCACATCCAAGCATTTCTTAAGCAGGCATGTGAAGATGTTGGACAGTTTTGATGGCCTAGGCGACATTTCATTGTAGTATTCTAACGGAGAATAATAGCGTGGCAGTTGCGGGTAGAGAAAAACTGATACTGGGTTGCAAAGAGGAAGCTCTCGATCTGTCTTACTCTTCAGACCAAACCATTTCATACCGGCAAATGGTCAAACACTGCTATAGGGCTAGACTTTTGTCAAGACCCTAAGGCTGTTTAAATTTTCCTAAATTTATATATGTAATATCGGAGCCAAATAATTATTCCTGGTACTATATTGCCTTTCCTAGCTCTGCCTTAGGGCTAAGCAGATATGGCTATGGTAGAGTGAAATGTTCCATTTTCTATGCCTCAGAGTCTTGACAAAAGTCTACTATAGGGCCTGTAAGTCA
This sequence comes from Diodora aspera, assembly GCA_031471655.1. Classification (NCBI taxonomy): domain Eukaryota; kingdom Metazoa; phylum Mollusca; class Gastropoda; order Lepetellida; family Fissurellidae; genus Diodora; species Diodora aspera. The sequence goes on along the minus strand of JAUELE010245122.1, from coordinate 1,325 downwards.
CTTTTCAAATATTGCGAGATTGCACGAGAACAACTGTTTCCGGTGACGTCTCCGAAATGGGCCAATGTTCCTTTTAGGAGTAAACGCCATGAAACGCGTATCTTATTAGCTTTCACATCTTCCCATTCGTCACTAAGCTTGAACAGCAAATATATATTTTTTGAAATTTAAATATGCTTGAGTCAAGTGTTATGTTCACACTGTTGGACAAATAAATCATTCAGATAAAGAAAAGGAAATCAATTCTACATGGTTAAGAAGAACCTGAAATGTTGAAAATATGGAGCATTCTGAGAACAACACAATATCCACTGTAAATGTTGCTCTTTACTAACAAGAATATCAATGTTCACCCTTTCTTAATTTGATTCCCACATGGTCAAAATTTGATGTTTAAATTATTTTGTTATATAGATTAATTGAAATTCTTTTTGAAGGACTCTTAAAAACAAAATAATTCAAGACAGACACTGAAATTTAAGCACTTTTAGAGACATATGTGAACCCTAACAATTGTAAACATTACGGGAGGTGTTATGAGTTTTATAGTAAGAGTTTTCCAACGGGAAATATCTATTAAAGTCTTCCCAAAGCAATAGTCACAAATGCACGGGATTATCACATGATTCTATAGAAACCATTCTTCATGAACATCTACACATGTCAAAGGTATGTGCAAGATGGGTGCCTCGAATGCTTTCAGACGAAATGAAGCTCTCATGGGTGACATTAGTAATGCCCTGTTAACCAGGTACAATGCCAGCCCAGATGATTTTCATTTTAGAATTGTGACCTGTGATGAAACCTGGGTTTATCACTATGACCCAGAGAGCAAATAGGAATCACTGACATGGAAGCATGCCAAGTCTTCAAGAACAAAGAAGTTCAAAGCCTCAAGGTCCACCAAAACGAGTGTGGCCACACTATTTTGGAACAGTTCAGGACTAATTCTTGTTGATTACCATCCACACGAAACTACAATGAGTGAAGAATATTATGGCAACTTACGGTGGAAAGTGTGCTAGTCGTCTATTAAAGAAAAACAGCGTGGCAAAAGTCGCCATGGAGTCCTTCTTCGTTAGAGACAATGCACCAGTCGAGTTTGAAATGTTGCCCCACCCACCCTATTCTCCAGATGGCCCCAAGTGACCACCATCTGTTTCCAATATTGAAAAAGCACTCGCGTGGCCGAAGATTCGATCATGACAACAAGCTTGTCGATGCTGTGGATGGTTGGTTGGGGGACCAGAATGTGACCTTCTACAAACAAGGCACAAGTGACTGGCAGGACCGGTGGAATAAGACTGCATCGATGATATCCGACA
>JAUELE010245111.1:0-11159 GCA_031471655.1 Diodora aspera | reverse complement strand
ATACTAGTAAATAACGTACTGCAGATAAGACATTATAACAGTGTTTGCGTCAATAAATAACGTCGTGTCCCTTTTGTTCTGGCAGACTAAGACGAATTTATATTGTATTTGTAAATAGACTCCAGTCCTAACAGACAGTAGCTCTGTGATGTGAGATGTGACGATGTGCCGTCGTGAAACATTAACCGTCGCGGCATGAATATTACTAAATAGTTGGATAAAAATAGTGCCACGTCAAAACGTTGTGCCGAATGCAGACCGGATGATTTGACACTCTTGCAAACGATCGAGAAAACTTGTTGAGAGCATCGGTACGTTTTGGATGTTGTTGCTGACTATCCACGATCACTTGTTGACGTCAATGACAGGCTGTTCACGATGTCTACATGCACAGTACGCGCAAAAACCGATATAAAGTAGAATGTAACAATATACACAACGATATTGCTCAGACAGTTTGCGAACGCACGTTATCTTAATACATGACCCCCTGTAATATTTATCTCCATTAGAGAGTAGGCAAATGTACATGGTATGTACATGTTCTATGTATATTTATTGTTCCCAAAGATATTTTGCGAAAAGAAAACATTGAATTTGACCACATATCCAACTTTAAGAATTGATTGAAATGTTGTGAGTCTGACTGAAAATTATTGCTACGTTGGTTGTTTCAAAGTGGGTGCGTGGATTACCATGCCACCGTAAAGTAATCTTAGACAGGCTTCACCTGCTACAAGAATACATAAAAATTAATACAAATATGAAAATACAGTGAAATTCAGATAAGTAAAATTTCAAGGGACCAAGGATTTTTCTTTACTTATCTGATATTTTACTTATCCGAACCCCGCCAATTGCAAGCAGTCAGAGTAACAAACGAAGATATAAAAGACATAGAGGTTATTACCCGAGTGTGTTTTCATATCGTCGATATCCTGCATTGGGAATACACATTGTATTATGCGAGCCTTGGTGAGCATAATGCATAGTGTTTATTCCTAAAGCAGGATATTGACGATATGTAAACACACGAGGGTAATAACCTCTTTGTCATACCATGTCATTCTTATTTTTATCAAGAAAACCCCTATTTACAACTTCCCGTACTTGATGGATATCGACAAAGATCTGTAGGTTTAATCGTGTGGAGAAACCACCACATTGTATGATAAATAAAAGTATCTGGCTTCTTCGAAGATTTATACCCATCAGTTTGCACACAAACATAATGGGAATAACTTAAGTCTTTACGAACAATTACAATATAAACACCAGTTTACGTATCCGGATTTTTTACTTAACCGATTTTACTTATCCATATCAAATAATGATAAATAAAGAAGAAACACGCCGGGACCACAGACAATGTTTTACTTATCTGGATTGTTTTTACTTATCCGGATTTTACTTATACGGATTTCACACTATAATACGTATGTCACTAGTCATGTGACTATGAAAGGAGATAGGGAAGATGGAGAAACGGTTAAATAGAATATTTAAGACACTGTTAATACATTGTTCGTTTTCACTAAACCAGAACACCAATGTCTCTATACAAGTTTGATGAACGAATCGTTCGAACACCTCAACCCCCCCCCACCCCTGGAGAAGCTCCCTCCTGCGTTTGTGGACAAATACTGAACCATGTGAGCTACCTCCCACTCAATTCCGTACTGCAGTATACTAGTATTTACTGATGTATACAATCCATTTGCAGTTATGAAAAGTGCGGACAGAATACTTCAGAGCAATACAAAAACGCGCTTCTACCCACCCTCATCGACTTCGCTGGGTTCGACAACCAAAGGACAGAAGCATACACAGAGCTACTTCGCATAGTTTTCTACGGATGTCTACCGGAAGGCAAGTCACTGACAGAGGTGCAAGAATACTACAGCAAAAAAGGGTTGGAGGGACTACGTGCAAAATATTCCACCCAAAACGAAAAACTCAAAGTGGATAGGATCATCTTCGTGTCGTCTTCTACTGTGGCTGTTCCAGAGGAGCTCATCACCTGTGTTCGTGAAGCTGCTAGACCACCCGGGACTATGGCCAACCCTCGAGGACGAAGTAAGTCTATGAGATGAAGTTTTGTTTTTGAAGAAAAACAGAATTAAGCACCCCAGTCTCATTTTTCTGATCTGTAGACACTCTCTCAAGCCCAGATTCAGGTGACCTTGGGAGGTGGGGGGGGGGGGGGTATGGCCTTAGTACCTCTCTTTCAGCCTGGAGATTGGGACATCACACTGATGTAGCGTTGGTGAAACTGCGGTGATATGCCTGGAAGATTGCCAAAAAAACACATAAAACCCCAAATTAATCTTTCACTCACATAATCTTGCTCTTAAGTCTACCCGTGACAAAGAGTCATAGGAAGCAATATCCATTCTACAAGACAACCGTAGCATTACGTTGATAGTACATATCAACAACGCTTTCATTTATAAAACGTAGCTGCCACTAAACCCGTTTCAGGCTACTTGCTGGTCCGTATTACTCATTAACTGCTCCAAGATTGTTTTGTGTTTTTTTGTTGTTTTTTTTTAAATCTTGAAATTGAAGGAGAAAATGGTTTGTGGAACGCACACGGTAGACTGAAGGATAGATGTCATAATGAATGTTAGTGGTATTAACTTCAACATAAGTATCTGTCCTAATTACTGTACCTTTCTCTATGACTGTCATATTTTAAATGACACGAGTACGTTGCATCATAACTGTCCCGCTTGCGTGAGTTGCAATAGTTAACTTCTTCTGCATTTCACTTAATTTTGTATTCTTTCAGCCATAACCCTTTTTGGAGTGCTCACAAAATACGACAAGGTAGCCAGCGAGGAAGAATGCAAAAAGAGAACTGATAAAGGTGAAGAAAATCTCGTGCCTCACAAGACGTATGATGATCGAGAGCGTGAGTTTATCAATGCTTTAGGCTTCAAGGGTGCCATCCATCGCTTCCTTCGCTGTAGCAACTACTGCGACGACGTCGACAAGGACCAAAAGCGTATGGACACAGTTCTACCTGACCTCGACGTTCCTGTTCTTCGCTTTTTCTCCTTGGTCACAGATCCGGTTTATGACGTGCAGAACGAAGCGGAAACGTACGCATCCGGTGTAGAAGCACATGCTGGTGAACCGGAACCGGAAGTCGGAGAAACAGCAGAGCCGCAGTTGAGACGGAGACCTGGACGAAGCAAAGATCGGAAGAAATCTGAATCAGAAGCAGAAGCTGTACCCCCAGGGAGCCCACACATCCGGCATATGACGAATGAAATGTTTATTCTGTTGATAGCAGTCGAGGTACTGGTGGTGATCATGCTCCTATCTTTCATAGCTACTCCTGCTGTGGATATGGTGAAATTGCGGGCAATCTGTAAATACAGACACGCCCAGATACATGTAACAGACGAACTTCACGACATATGCAAGGATTTGGAGTCCTCAGAAACCTGGCACAAGATCAAGTCTTCTATCTGCACGATGGCGATAATTGCGGTTCGAATCGGTTTTAGTCTTCTGCCTAAATATTTGACGACCAGATCCTAAATGAAGTTGACATCGCGTAGATCTTGTCAATGATGTCACAACTTGTCACTCCAGTAGGGACAATGTCACTGAAGAGGGGGTTTTACAAGCCACAGGGCGACCGGCGCCTCAGGGAGGGCATATGCCTCTGTTAAAATTAATGGTGGGCAGTCTACGCATACATCTTTTGCAAATATATGTCCACAGCACTACTTGACCTCTGACAAAGGGCCACAACTCCGAAATACTTTAAGTGCACTCGAAACACAGGAACTGGTATAGCAAAGGCTATTGCAATGGAATATGTTGTTATGTCTCCCTGTATTGACTCCTAATCTTCTCTGTTAACACCATTGTGCACTTCGTCCTGTCTTGTTTTGTTGAATGACCATCGTCTTGCTCAATGTCAATGTAGAGTCATTAAAATGTGTTATATGTATACAGTATTGACCAGTCGAACTATGGCAAATAATCATAATTGTCAACTACCTTCTGCAGCCTGCAAATTAAATAAGTTATGAAAAATAACCGAGGCTGTTCCCTTAGTCATAGTAATTTAATATACAAGAGATACCCCTTCAAGACTTAAAAGATTTATCAATGAGATGATGTTAATCAAATTACACTCACCGAAATCCAAGCATCCTTTTGATGAACTATGGCATGAAGACGTAAGGGAAAATAATTGCCATTATTTGGTATACTTTCTTTTAGACGTAAGTATATACTAGTATATACATTTGCGTGAAAATCAAAGACGACTGTTAGTTATTTGGTAATTCGAATATCCCGTAGTGATAAATCCTGTATGCAAGGATACAAAAAGGGATTTTTAGTTATACCAATACCTTGTTATGATAAGTCTTCCATACTCTGAGAAGTTGAAGAGCGCTGTGATTCTAGTTACACGACTAGCCTCTTATGGCACGGTGTTCATGTACAGAAGAGATAACTCTTTGATGTAGGTATATATACTCTGGGGTGGATCCAGGATTTTGGAGGGGGGAGCAACATGCATAATGTGAGTTCCATCCGGGTTTGAGGACTCTTTACTATACAATTTTCTGTATTTGATTTTCAAATGTGAGGGGGGGGGGGGGCGGACCCCATGGTCCCCCCTCCCAGATTCGACACTGTATACAGACTTCCAAAACCGACAGGGCCGCTGTTCATACAAGAAATCTTCAGCATTTTATCGTGGAGTTTCATTTGGGTCCCATCGTGCTTGGAAATAATATTTCTGAAAATGTGCAACATTTGTTTATTTTCTTCAGTCGTACCTGAAAGTCTTGGTATAGTTTTTTGGGGCATTAGTATTATCATATGGATATCTGCTAAAAGTGTTCGTGCAAAATCAGGATAAAACTGATGTTCTCCATCCGGATTACAGTGAAATCCGGATAAATACAATGTCAAGGGAACAAGGCATTTTGTTTATCCCCCCGCCGGCCGAGAGGTCGAAAGGAGGATTATGTCATGGCGTCGTCCGTCCGTCTGTCTGTCTGTCCGTCCGTCCGTCTGTCCGTCCCGAAACCTTCTGAGAGTAACCCCTCCCACATTTTCCAACGGAATTTTCTGAAACTTACCGGATGTTGTCTATAATTAGCTCTTAAATCAATTCCATATTAGCTGCTATTTTTACATTTTCTTTGAAGTGGCGTGGGCTGATGTAGTGGTTACCGTGTTGCTCTATCAATCCGTCCTCCTTGACGTTCGTAGGTTTCGAATCCCGCCCGTGGCATCTGGCGGTCAACTCTTGCACAATCGCACAGCCCCCAGTGGAGCCCCATATTGTGGTGGGTTAGCTGAAAGATTGCTGAAAGCCACGTCAAATCCGAAATCACTCACTCACATTGTCTTTGAGAATTTCTACAACACAGATGGTTCATTGCTGACATAAGGTATCATTTGTGACAATATTGTATTTTATAGTCCAACAAACATATATCAATTGATTTAAGTTAAATATAGATTTATAATTATTGTTAATTTTGATTGTTTTGTATACTTGCATGTTTTGATTTTATATCCCATGTGTCCTAGAACGTGGTGTATGAGTGTGATATCTCATTCATATTCAATGTGTATTTGTTTTTGTATTGGGGATAAAATATCAATGCCATTTAATATGCGGGTCTGCTATAATATTTTAAGGAGCATTTGAGGTATTGCAACATATTTATTATTATGGATCTGTTGAGCTCTCTTGTGCTCTCAGAGCTCTCTTGTTACTTATCCGATATTGTACTTATCCGAACCCCATCAAGCAATCAGAATAAGAAACGACGATAATAAATACATGAACTTCCAGGACTTAATCAAAGGTTTGTCCCCATCAGTTTGCACACGGACACATTGGGGACCACTCAAGTCTTTACGAGCACATGCAGTACAAACAAATGTAGTGAAATCACTGTAAGCTGGGTATTGTGTTGAGTCAGTTCGTGTTAACTGGGATGATCACTTTTGTATTTTACTTATCCGATGACATTTACTCACTTAATTGTTTGAAGGGACCTTGAAAATCATTTTAGTTATCCGGAATTTTTAATAAAGCGAGTTTACTTATCCGTAGCATGATAAATAAAGACGAAGAGCACTGGGATTGCAGAAAATGTTTTAGTTATCCGCACTGTTTACTTATCCGGATTTTACTGTAATTTTATTTTAAACATATTGAGCACTTTCTCAGAAATAAGTGTCCACAATGATAGTTCTGTAGCTTCAACACTGCGGTATCAACCGGGTAAAATATGGCATTGTATTTTGGATATGATGAAAATATGGCTATTAGGGTCCATTAACATTGTTTCTACCAAATTCTGGAATTGTGTCTTCAATAAATTTCGCATTTAAATTTAACAACAGTTTGATTTGTTTACAACTTATTGTTTACGGATGATTTGTTGATAAAAGATTTGGACTTATCTCTGACTTTACCGTTTCGTTAATAGATTTCACTTTTAACATGTTGATTTCTTTACTTAATTGTGACTCTATTCTTAATGACACGGAGTTTGAATCAACGTTTTTGTGCCCTTTTTCTTATGTTTTGTTTTGTGTTTGAATGGGTTTTGTTATTATTTTAATATAGGAGCGGATTCATATTGATCTGTTTGCGTAAATAAAGTTGAATAGCCTTGTTTAGTTGGGTTTTTTCTACAAAGCACATCATTATGATTTTGTGCAGCAGAATCCAAACAGATATGCTATGATATTGAAGCAAGTTTATACGATAAAATCCAAATGGAGTTACATCCAGGGTGGTGCCAGCGCAGTGACGGGGGGCTGTAGTCGGGGAACACCCCCACCCCTAGACCCATCGTGGAAAAAATGTAACAATTCAGGGAAAATGTGTCTATTTTCATTGTCTAATTCATAAATGTTTGCATTTAGGTCAGCAAATGATCGTCTGCTATCGTGGATTTCGCCCTACCCCCAACCAGTAGGTTAATTCCTGGCGCCACCTCTGCGCCACACGCCATAATACGGAAGCTGCATAATCAGCGTCTGTGCAATGTGGTGCCCGTCAAACACAACAATGGGCATTGGTTCAAATGCGACCTTAGCTCAGATGACGCTTCACGTTGTACTACTTGTTTGGCTGCTTGGCCGGCTGGGGACCCAGATGAGTGCGACATGTTTGTTGGAGGCCTGTACTAGTGAAATGAGCTTGTGGATGCAGCCCACGAGGCTGGGATGCATGGTGTGTGTTTTAGGGATATGGGCCCTAGTTTCACAAAGCAATCTTGGCGCAAAATTGATTGTCAACCATTTAAACAACTGTTGAAAGCAAGTTTTAACCATCATTTAAGATGAAGGGGTGCGTGATGGCGCAGTGGTTGGCGCTTCAGCTCAGCAATCCGCCAGCCATAGTGGTTGTGGTTCGAGTCTCGCTCAGGCGCCTCTCTTTCACCCAGGAGAGGCAAGAGTCCCGACTCCGACGTGATGTTGGTGAGGCTGTGGTGATGTGGCTAAAGGTTGCCAAAAAACCCGTAAAATCCCAAACCACTCACTCACACCCATTCCAGGTGCCAAAACAGCTTGAAGCTGTATAACGTGTCCTAAAATCACTGCTAGGTTGTGTTGAGCAATATGGACAAATGTTTGTGACATTCTTGTTAAAATGAAGCGAGTTGCTAAGATTGGTCTTATCTAAGATCACTTGGTGAAACGGGGTCATGCACTGAGCGAGTCGGACCGGAAGAGTGCAGGTACGGGTAGACATGACAACCGATTTCAGAGCTTGTGCAATGGCTGTGAGCCTTGAAGACGGACTCTTCCTGACGTAACCTGTGTTTAGTGTTTTGGTTGGGATCTGAGAGGCATACCCTTGCACAAGCTGTGCGACGTTTTGGTTTTTGAACCCATCAGTGTATCCGTGTAACCAAGCTCGCCAGTTTTCTTTCAGGTAAGAAAGGGTTATAGCCCTTGCCCCAAGGATTGGCTTCAGGCACTGCTTGGTTAATTGCACGTCAATGACCTGAGGCTCCGCAGCCTGGAAAAAGTGACAGGAGGCAGTGTGGAGGGTGGGATTGGGTGGAGGGTTAAAAGGGTCAAGCCTCACTGTGCTGCAGATTTAATGAGTTAATGGAGGGGGAATTGTGACCATGTTGCGTATAATTGTATGCTGTTTGAACATGGGTTGTTTGAGGGGTCGGATTAGGCCTCTGACACGAGGGTGTGTGTGTGTTGACGAATTTGAGGGCGTACAGGGCAGTGCGAAAGGCTTGGCACTGAATGTAGTCGACTAGTCCACGTTAAGCTGTTGGGTCGAGTTGAAATGATGTTTTACGTTGCAAGGGCAACATTGCAGCTATAGCGCAACGTAATGTGCAAGGTGCATCGAGCGAAAAGGCAGCTCATGAACAGGAATCGATAGAAAGGAAAGTAAAAGCAACATCTCCCCATTTTAGTTGCCTTGTACACACATTGGGTTACTGAGGCCCTGGTCTATATACATGACACCACGTCACTCCCAGGAAGCCCAACGGTGTGACCTTAATTGAAATTCATTAGTTACGTCTTTCACAAATAGATATACATGTATATATACACGTCATGAAAAGTCATGCACCGACCAATTTGTATATAACACAAAATGGTAGTAGTACAATACCTGCAGTTCCAAGAAGTTTCGCACGTGCCTTTAGCATGAAGACAAGTCATGACAAACTACACGTGAAGCTTAACCTTGTAAAACAACACATCATAATTGAACAGTTTACTGACCCTTTACGCGGATTGCGCTGCTTACAATTTAATTGATAATACAACACCAGTGTTCCTAAAATTCCAAGATGGGTATGCTGGCAAGCAACTGGAATGCACAGGATAAGAATGTTATGCGGTGTCAAAGGTAGGCAGTGGAACGTAAGCCATACCACCATCAGTAGACTTGTTCGCAAACATGAGGCAACTGGGGAGGTCAGGACAGGACCCGGTCAGGTAGACCGAGGAAAATAGAGACCAGAGAAGATAGGGTTCTTGTTTGAATAACTAGGAGATATCAATTCCATAATTTAGTATTCTGTTACCCCAATGCATGGCATCCGTACACCAGAGTCTCAACCAACACTGTGAGAAGGCGGCTTCATGCTGCTGGTCTGAGAGCAAGACGTCCAATTCGGAGGCTACTTCTGACACAAAAACACTGATAAGAACGACAGAAGTAGTGTACGGTGTTATATGAAGTACATATAATATCTATTTGTATGTATACACCCGCTCAAAACTTAAGCTCCCCAACATTAAAATTTCTCCCATAATACAACAGTTCAGCAAGAAATCCCGATCTGAATCCCATTAAACATTTATGGGATGTGTTAGGCCGTAAGGTGCGAGCTAGGGAACCTGGTGTTCAAAAACTTGCAAAACTTGCACAGGCACTTCAGGAGGAATGAAACAATATTCATCAGATGCAAATCAGAAGACTATTATCCAGCATTAGGAGGCGTGTTGAAACTTGTATCCGTGCGAGACGGGGTTATACCCGATACTGATACCCATTCGTGTGAACAAGGACAGATGGTTTGCAAATCGTTTCATCATATTTGTGATCATAAACAGTTGACTGCTTGTGGTACAGGAGCATACTTTCTACGCGACTGAATTTGTTCAAAAATACCTGCATGGAAACGTTGATAATAACATATGCAATATTCGAATTATGTGTTCATTTTTCATCTGTATTATTCTTTTACTGTCTTACAAATACAGATTTTGCATTGTAACTGGACTTCATGTGGTAACTGATGCTTAACAATGACATAACATTATGGTGGTGCTTAACTTTTGAGCGGGTGTATAGTTAAGACAAGGCCATCAGAGTTGCTTTCCTTGATGTCAGTACTGTGTGAGTCGTCATTAAACGGGTTGAAGCGACGATTGTCTTATCGTCATTACTACCTGGGATTCTGCTACTTGGTTGCCCGCTACAACACGAAACATGGTGGCAGCGGCTGTGTAATGTACACTGTCTTTGATTTATCTTCACTTTTGCTTGACATTGCTTTTTTATAGCCTGAATGAATTCGTACTTTCTTCAATCCTAGTGATAGCTGCAAACAAAATCCTAGTGGCAGCTATAAACAAAATCTTAGTGGCAGCTAGAAACAAAATCTTAGTGGCAACTAGAAACAAAATCTTAGTGGCAACTAGAAACAAAATCAAAGTGGAAGGTAGAAACAGAACCTTAGTGGCAGCAAGAAGCAAAAGCTTAGTGCCCGCTGGAGGCAGCTAGAACATAAAACTTAGTGATAGTTACAAACACAATTCTAGAGGTAGCTAGAAACAAAATCCTAGTGAAAGTTACAAACAAAATCCTAGCGGCAGCCAGAAACAAAATCCCAGGGATAGTTACAAACAAAATTCTAGGAACAGCTGGATACAAAATCCTAGTGATTGTTACAAACAAAATCCTAGAGGCAGCTAGATACAAAATCCTAGTGATTGTTACAAACAAAATCCTAGAGGTAGCTGGAAACAAAATCCAAGTGGCAGCTAAAAACAAAAATACCCAGTGATCGTTACAAACAAAATCCTAGCGGTAGCTATATAAAAAATCCTAGTGATCGATACAAACAAAACTCTAGCGGCAGCTAGAAACAAAATCCCAATGATCGTTACAAACAAAATCCTAGAGTCAACTAGATACAAAATTTTAGTGACAGCTACTGAAGTGTACAGGGCTTTCAGCGAGTGTCCTATTTTCGATCAATTGTATATGTGGAATGCTTTCTAAATTCTAAATTTGTATCTATTGCAAATTTATCGTTTTATCGTAAGTGTCAAAACTCTACCTGCAAGACTCCTAACATTACTAACTTAGTCTTGTAGTATTAACGATTCTTCAACGTTCCACACTACTATTTGGCGCCGTATGACGTTATGACGTCAAACGGCTCTATTTGACGACCGGCAATCAAAATATGAAACAACTAGGGGTTTTCAAATTCAACCCACAAGTTTATTAAATAAGCATAACTGAATCAAGAATGGCCATACAACATCGGCCCAAAAGTGCGCAAATCTCAACCCGGCATAAACGGCTTGGCCGATGACGTCACAATGACGTAATAAAGAACCGGTATCCTAATGCAATACTAATGTAAAGTAAACATATTTACCTG
>JAUELE010245089.1:0-11161 GCA_031471655.1 Diodora aspera | reverse complement strand
GTGTTGTCCCTTTTCCTGATGTGCCTCTTGCACATCACATTGCGTTATTGCTGAAATATTGCCCCCTGCAATGTAAATATCCATTTTACTCACACCTTCCCTCCCTCTTTCCTTTTCTCTTCCTTCTTCCCTCCTTCCTTCTCTTTTCCCTCTCTCGGAAACTTTCTCTCCCCTTCTCTCTTTTTTTCCTTCTCTCTCTGATGTGGCTTAAAGATTGCCAAAAACCATGTGCCGCCCCAAATCTCTTTGTCATCACTCCATTGAAAAGTCCAAATGATTGGAAAAAGAATTAGTTTCATCATCGTTGGATGTTCCGAGATCCATTTGTTGTGCTCCCAACCCTGTGCATGTTGTGTGTCTGTGGCGTCCTATATATTATAAAACTGTTGGTTGCGATTATTCATGTTTGATTTAGTTAAGCGTTCATTTATTGCTATTTTCTTTTCAGCAGATGTTTTTCTTTTTGTTACTATTTTTTACATATTTTTATTCCATAGTTTACACTACTTGGTACAGAATCCGATGAGTGAGAAGGTTGATAAATGGGCGCCGAAATTTATGTCTGTTTCAACTTTCATAAAGCAGTCCATCCTCAAAATCCAGAGCATATGATCTACGCCAACGTTGCAACGGATCCCTCAGATACCCTGGATTTACTCCTATTCACCATAATTGTTTTGTGTTTGTGGAATGTCCAAATCTGCTAAACATAGACAACCAAAGAAATGTTGCATTCACTGCATGAGAAGTAACTATTAATAAATTTAAATGCATAGCGTCTTTACTTCAACAAGTGTTAGGACAGGCGCTCCACATGACTGGATGCAAGCTTTCACTATGGAAGCCTCACTGATTGGTCAAAGCATCAACCTCGAGATGATCGTTCAAAATAGGAGTGAATCCAGGACATCTGAGGGAGCCGTTGGTAGAGTCAGAAATACCCTGGATTTCGAGCATGGGAACTGTTTTGTGTCAAAGAATTAGTTGAGAGTCCAAAAACGAAAACAAATTAAGCGGTATCTACGAGGCATTGTTTGAAGCCTTCCCGGAACAGCTTGGGATCGAGCTGGAATTGAAACTCGATATATATACAAACTATTTAGCGCTGAGTTCCAGCAAGGCTACTCACAGGTGCTTGACAATTGTACCTTGTATTCCTGAAGTCTGTGTGTGGGCGCGGGATGGCGCAGTGGTTAGCACGTCGGCCCTGCAATCTGCCAGCCTTGGTGGTTGTGGTTTGAGTTCCGCCCAGGCACCTCTCTTGAGTCCGGAGAGACAGGAGCCCTGACACCAACCTGGTGTTGGTGAGACCGTGGTGACGTGGTTGAAAGATTGCTTAAAACCATGTAAAACCTCAAATCATTCACTCCTGAAGTCGGTGAGAACAATGCATGAATCTATTTTTAAAAAAGTATGTTCAAAATAATTTCATGAGCACGAAGTGAAAATTCACTTGTTCAGGCAGTTAGACAATTCTACAGACGAAATTGCAAAACGCAAAATGACTTACTTAACTGAGTAAAATGAAGGACCTAAGTAGATTTGACGAGGTGTGATATCTTGCCCGTGTACCGCTATTCTGCCCCACCCCAAATGATTCTGCCCCAAAGCTAACTCAAGCTTCAGTGTTTAAGAAGATAGGATTGTATTCATGGGCATAAAAAAAAGCGTTGAAACTGCTGTGACCAAATCTTGGAGCGTTCTGAGGGGGCAACTGCCCTTCCCGCTCGTACGCCCATGATTATATTTGTCAACAGTTCAAAAACTGGCATTCGGAGGAATTGTTCACTTACTAATAACACAATCAAGGTCTGTGGTCTTGTGTTCATCAGGCTTTCGAAAATTGAGCCTTAGCCCCGTTGGTGGGATTCAAAATATTCAGCAGTGGGTCTGTTGGTGTTTCTTCAACCTAACCTGATCCAACTGGTTCATGGAGTTTGCTAAATTTTGCAAGGAGTTCTCTCGATGTTCAGTCAATGCAAACCAACCCAACTGGTTCATAGAGCTCGCTAAATTTAGCAAGGGTGTTCTGTAGATGTTCAGTCAACCCAACAGGTTCGCAGTGCTTGCTTAATTTTTGCAAGGAGTTCGCTTATACCATCCTCGGCTTATTCTTGAAAATGGCTTTGGACATTCTTGAAGATACAATTGTGATTATTTTTGACGGAAGTTTTATCATGGTTGTCAGTTTAATTAAGCAGGTGTGGGTTCGAGTTCTGAGGGTGCTGAATGGTAGAGTGGTTAGTGTGTCAACCTAGTGGCCTTCTTTGTACTGGGTTTGAATCCTGCCCAGTCTGCAGGCATGAGGTAGTGCAGTGGTTGGTGTGTCAACCCAGTAATCTGCCAGTCGCGGTTCAAAGCCCGCCTTGGCATTTCTCTGTCAACCCGGAGATTGATCCCGGACACCGACGTGATCATCCTTGAAATCCAGGGCATTTATGACTCTGCCAATGGCTCCCTCATATGCCCTGGATTTACTCCTATTCATGACAGTTATTTTGTGTATATGGAAAGTTCAAATCTGCTAAATATAGACAATCAATGAAATGTTGCATTAACTGCGGGAGAGGAATTAGCAAGAGTTGTAACTCTTGATAAGTTTAAACACAACATCTTTTCTTTCCCAAGTGTTAGGAGAGACGAGCCACATGATTGGACACAAGCTTTCACTGTGGAAGCCTCATTGATTGGTCAAAACACAGACCCTGAGATGATCGTGTAAAAAAGGAGTGAATCCAGGGCATATTAGGAAGCCGTTGGCAGAGTCATATGCCCTGGATTTCGAGGATGCAACGTGATAAAGGTGACATTGTAGCGATATGGCTGAAAGATTGCCAAAAGCCATGTAAAATCCAAAATCACGAACTCTTTCAATGCATGACACAAGGGTGGTGAAGATGACAGGGATATAAATAGTTTAAATTTCATTAAATATAAAACGTGCCATCAATTTAACTACTGTGGTATTTTTTCATTCTCAAGATTCCATTCCCCGGATAAAGCCGCGGATGCGGTTCCGAGGTTCGTGGATTGGTATTTCCGTTATGTCCTATCCCAGAATGCACTTTTCATCTCTCGGCACTTATCTATTAATGTTGCATACATCAACTTCGTCGGAAAAAAAGTTCATTTGTTATTTCTGTTCTTTGTATCTTATTTTTCAATTTGTTTACTTTCAATCTTTTGTCTCTGGATTTGTTTAATTTTTCGAATGGCATGGATATCTTGTCGATATCTATTCTTGAACTTGGAGTATCGTAATTTTTGTGGATAGTGGTGTTGGTGTCTTTGTCGTTTTCGTTTTCTCCCTCTCATTTTCGTTCGTCTTGTGATTGGTCCGTTTAGAATTGTTGGTGGTTCTTCTTTCTGTTCTGTCCCAGTAGATCTATCTTTTTTTATGTATAAGTTGGGGCGCGAGATAGCGCAGTGGATAGCGCGTCGGCCCAGCAATCTGTCAGCCTTGGGTTTGTGGTTCATGACCAGCCTGGCACCTCTCTTTCAGCGACAGGAGTTCTGACATCTTCGTGATGTTGGTGAGACCGTGGTGATGTGGCTGAAAGATTGCTGAAAACTACATAAAACTCCAAAACATTCACTCACTTACGTATTACAATGGGGTGGGGGGCAAACATAGGCTACACCATATCGTTCAACCCTTTTTTGTTGCTGGTTTCTATTGGTCCGTTCTTCGGACATTTCCGGTCAATTGTCCCTATGTACTCTCTTGTTGGGATTGCTGGGTCCTTGTTCAGCCTTAAGCTTTAGGCTTTTTCGATGTAGAAAAAAATCAGGTGCTATAAACTACCAGTTTTGGGTTTGAGGAGATCCCCGATTTTGACAGTGTATTTAAGACTGCAATGCTTTTGATATATGCTTGTATATTCTCTTTTTTGATATCAGAATTTAGTACATGTTTTTTTTATCTGTCAAAATTCCTCATGATGTCATTGACTGCTCTGACATATGGCAGAAATATTACCAAAATCGATGTTAAGCACCACATTCACCCACCCACCCACTCACTCACTGCTTTGGGAGGCTGACATTGTTTTATTTTAAAAGATAGGGAGTGACCCAATACTTGTCGTACAAGGCGACTAAAATAGGTTCTTGCATATCATGTTGTATTTTGACTGAAAAATTGCTAATGCAGTGGAAAAGACCAACACGTAAGAACAACTCGCAGGAAGCTGGTGGTTTTGTCCTTGAAGTTGTACACTTGCATTCAAATCAAGTTTCTCTTCGTGAGACCCATTTCACCCTGTTTTAACAATAACAGGGTTAATGTTACTACGGTAAAACTTCCAAAAATTCGAACTTCTAAAATTTTGAGGTTATTATTTCTGAGATAATTAATTTATTTTACCTCTAAAATTTCGAATTTCGCTTCCTTTTTGGTGGTAATTACCACAATTTCAAGTTCTAACTTGAACCACTAACTTCCAAAAATTGGAATGTGTCAAAAAGTTATTATTTTTACCCTTCAAAATTTAGAAGTTTACCATACTTCAGCGAAAATTTCTTATTGCAGTTTTGAAGACTCTTTTTGTGTCACCAATTTAGCCCCCTGTTAAGAGGGTTATTGATACCGCTTTGCGCAATATGTCATATTACAATTTTTACCACAGAATCGTATGAAATCCAGTGGTCTTACAAAGTGCCAGGTAAAACGCACGTCAACTGTATCCACGGATACGAACTAAATGTTCTCACTAACAAAAGTCGCCTTTCGTTTCAGAACTTAGAAGTTTGAAGCTGTGGAAAAAGGAATTGGGGGGGGGGTTGTTGTAAGAAAAAGGGTAAACTGACCGTTATAATTTTTGTGTCAGAAATTTTTTGGTATATATCCGGGAGTATTTCAGATCTAACTTTGATTGTTTTATTTGGAACCTGACTTCTGGAAAAGTGGGGCACCGGATATAACAGTGGTTAGCATGTTGTGGGTTGTGGGTTCAAATCCCGTACAGGTACCGCTCACAGATTGCCACTGACGGGATGCAAGTGAAACTAGGAGGATATGGCTGAACGATTGCCAAAAGTCATGTTAAATCTAAAATGACTCTCGCTCACTTTGAAAAGTAACTCTTCAGATTTTGTTTGGGGAGAGGGGCACAGGTTAGTGCAGTGGTTAGTATGTCGGCCCAGTGGTCTCCCAGCCTTGACAGTCATGGTTCGAATCCTGCCTGGGTACCTCTCTTTCAACCCAGAGATTGGAACCTCACACCGACATGATATTGGTGACACCGTGATGGTATGGCTGAAAAATTGCTTAAAACCATGTAAAATCCAAAATTGCTCGCTTGCTGTTTGGGGGGGAGTCCTGTACAATAATCAAACCACCATCATTCTGACTAGACACCAATCAAAAGCAATAAATTTAAGTGATGTAATTAGGCCAACCACCAAAATTTCGATAAAAAATCAGTTTAATAATTCTGCATTATAACTGAAAGTAAGTATCTTAATTCTGAAGTTTCGTATAGCAATAAAATTTGCAGTGACAGTTTACACAGTTATTCTTTTATTTGGGATTTCCGTAGTAGGTGATAAGCTTGATTCCTTTTTCCACGGCAAGGGTAGACAACTCTACATGATATTGACACACTGTTAATGTTAGTGTATGGTAGTCCTTAAAAGCATGAAGATCTCTTCCAATGTTAGAAGTTTTTTAATTTTTAAAAATGCCTTGAGAGGTTGAAATAACAATTATTTTTTTTAAAATGATGTTTGTTCGAATTTGTTTTAAAGACTTGCTGTGTTTTATTATTAACCTCTTATTTTTGGATGCGATGCGAAACAAGATTGCTTTTTGATCTTATAACAATTTTGAAGACCTGTAATGAGTGCTGAAGATGCTAAACTAATAACTTGCTGATCTTAAAATAGTAATAATAAAAATAGTAACACCATTATTGAAGGAAACGTGGAAATATGTTTTCTACACTTACGGGTGGTTGTCGGAACAACGCAGCACCAATACCCATTTTCAACTGGGCAAACCGGGATAAGTGGTGGAAAGTACCTTTCAAAGTTGCAACATGGCCTTGAATAGGATCAAACCTGCGACCTGGTAATCGTCTGTTTATGATTCCGACGTGTTGATCATGGACCACTCTTAATATTAATGCATAACAGGTTCCTAGCGACTATAGCCTCATTTTGATATTCTCATGAACAAATTATAAAAGACTTCTAGAGGATCACCTTTGACATGACAATAAAGTGAGGTTGTAGATACAAAGAACCCGTTATGCATAAATGTTAAGAGTCGTCTGTGGCTTCAAGTGCTGGAAGACTCAGTTATTAGAAAGATCTCATTACTAAATTCAAATATATTTTTCTGATGAGATAGGGCGCAGTGGTTAGCGCGGCGGCCCAGCAATCTGCCAGCCTTGGCGGTTGTGGTTCGAGTCCCAACCAGACACCTCTCTTTCAGCCCGGAGAGAAGGGAGCCCCGACCATGGTGATATAGACCATGGTGATATAGCTGAAAGAGTGCCGAAAACCACGTAAATCTCCAAGTCACTCACTCACTCGAATGAGATGCAGGATAGTGTAATTGATAGTGTTAGCTTAATATGGGGGTTCAAATCCCTGCATTCATTCAGTTCAGAGGTATAGCCCGGGTACAACTGAAACATTGCTAAAATTCACGCAAAAATAGAATTGATATAAGCATGAACCCTGAGTTCCTTAACCCTGTTTCTACTTAGATAGTTCCCGCGTCTAATTCAACAGACTCGTACATTTAGGATAGAAACAAATTGATTCCTCTCACCCCTCAGAGTTACCTGCCCTTGGTAGTCCAAGGAGCTATTTTTAGTAACATGAACTATTTTAAGTAACAAACTCCCTCCCTTTCTCCCCTGCATGGAGTGCAAGCATGAAAAATTTGAATTTTAATTCAATGTTAATCGAGTATAAAATTAAATTTGTATTTTCCGAAAATGAAATTTGGAAGAAGTATTTAATTAATAATTAATTAAACATTATGTTATATTGGTTGTTAAAAAGTTAAAGAAGAATAATTTGGTTGTGTGTAGCCAACATTCTATCTTATATGGTAACCTCTTTGACTGTGTTCATTTTATTTAATGCTATATCAATAAGATAAAATTTTGAAAGGAATTTGTGTTGACATTTTTGAAGGTGGGTCAGAATATTTTTGTATCTTTTTTGTATTTTCAGTATTGATACAATTTGATGATAGCTGCAGCAGAACGAGTGTTTTCAACACTTTTTTCAATCGATGATTATTTTGCATTTGACTTAAATTTAATCGGTTACTTATTTTTGTTTCAAAGGCCTCGATTGGGTGGATCCGGATGATCCGACAGTCATCGCTGAGAATGAACTCCTGAGCGCTGCGAACTCTATCGAAGCTGCGGCAAAGAAACTGGCTCAGCTACGACCTCGACAGGCTGCCAAGGTGAGGGCGTGTTCGTGTGCATTGTTTTTGTTGTTGTTTTCATGTTCTGTTCCTGGAAGTGATGTTGGCAGTTTTAGAAAAGTCTCTAACCAAATTCCAGAGCATGTTGTACACAGGGTTTGGACAAAGTCCTAGAAAAGTCCTGAATTGGAAAATTCAAAAACAGTCTCGGAAAGGAGACAAAAAGTCCTAAAAAATTTGGGCATTTCAAAATCTTTAGAATTTTTTTTTATGTTTTTATTCATTTCTTCAGACTCTCACATATAAGGGAAATATAAGGCAGAACAGGAGTTCTGGAAAGCCAAAGAATTTATGCGTACATGATACAGATTTAAAATCGTCGTTTACTTGCGTACATACACTTGTACGAACCTTATCTGGAGCACGGAGTCCTGAATTTGAAAACTCAAAAACAAAGTTGTGGAAAGTGAAGAAAAAGTCTTAGGAAATCTTGGCATTTCAAAATTTCTAGAAATTTTTGGAAAGTTTTTATTCGTTTTTCCATTTATAAATGCACAAACAGACTCTTTGGAAATCTGTCGTCTCAATGTTGTGCAAACCCTTGTACAAGACACATAGCTCTGCAAACTGATATGTAAGATTTGTGAGAGGTTTAAAATGTCTCGTAAAGTATTATTGGTATAACTTCATAAATTAGTGAGTTTTTTAGATTTAAGACAATTGCTCTGTCTTCTTTTTTTCCTTCTAAAATCGAACATCCAAATTTTTAACAAATAGACTCCGAATGTTTCCAATTATCCGAATGTTGTTTGTAAAATATTTAGAATTTGAAATTTATCTGTTAGATCAAAGGACATATATCACAGCTAGGTTCTTTAGAGATTTGTTAGGTTTTTGTTTTCAACAGTTGTTACCAGTTTGTTGCACTAGAAGATGTCGTCTGTCGCAGTGTTTGCCTTTCTGCCTGCCCTCTAGTGAGTGAAGTGTGCACCAGGGGTAGACAACCCTGCCTGAACTCTGCCAGATATGTTTGATATATTTGGTGGTCAAATCGAAGCCACCAAGTATCAAACATGTCAGGGCAGAGTCAGGTCTTAGCATCGCCATGGCAACATTGCACCACACCTAGCAACAGCTTCACCTAGCAACAGCTTCACCTAGCAACGAGCACCTTATTGTGGTTCGAGTTTTCTGCAACTTTTACTGCTTTTGCTTTTGTTACAATGTGCACAACTGTAATATATGTTTGAAATCGTCGGTTGCAGGAAAACCTCTTTTCTTAAAGTGATAATAATAATAATTGGTCTTGTATACTGCTAAATCCAGGTTTGTATAGTTTGCTCAAGGCACTCAACATTATTATCCTGTTGTGGGGTGCAGTGGCTAGCACGTCGGCTCAGCCATCTACCAGCCTTGGCAGTTGTGGTTCGAGTTCCGCCCATACACACCTTTCAGCCCGGAGAGACAGGAGCCCTGCCACCGACGTGATGTTAGTGAGACAGTGGTGATGTGGCTGAAAGATTGCCAAAAACCATGTAAAACCCCAAATTAATTATTCACTCTCTCTGTGTTGTATCTTGACAGAATCTGGTGCTGAATCTTCTAAAA
Organism: Diodora aspera; assembly: GCA_031471655.1. Taxonomy (NCBI): domain Eukaryota; kingdom Metazoa; phylum Mollusca; class Gastropoda; order Lepetellida; family Fissurellidae; genus Diodora; species Diodora aspera. The sequence continues at coordinate 2,163 of JAUELE010245089.1, read as the reverse complement.
GAAAGCGGAGTCATCCAAGAAAAACATCTCTTCCAATGGACTTGAGTACGGACCCTGCTGCCACAGCAGCCAAAATACACAATCATCATCATCGACACACGGATCCGGGTCTGTCTCCTGACTCGGAGCTCCACGAGGATGGTGGGCAGAAAGGGGGCACTGATGTCTCTCTATATAAACTCTCAAAAGGACGTATTGGAGACGATGTTCCTGTGGAGTCGCCAGCAAAGGTTAACGGGAGTGTGCCCGTAGTTTCTCGTGTTCCAAATATTGTATGTGGATCGTACCATAGTCAGACAGACAGTTCGGATTCGGGCACTTCTCTATCCTTGATTTCGTCTAGTGACAATTCCGGAGGTTCTATAATGTATCCGACATCTACGGCCTCCACAATGCTACACAACAGTAGTGATAGTCAACTCGGAGAAGATGGTAGTGAGACAGAAATGGGGTCTGTCGTAACCAGTGAGAGTTACGATCTTGATGGCAGCAACTCGGACACCCTGACCCCGAGCACTGAAGGAATGTCTGAAACTGATCGCGAAGTCGAAACACTAAGTGCGAGTGCTAGTATTGTTTCTATATCTGATTCACAGACAGACACACGGCCAGGACCCCTGCGTGAAGGGTCAGAGCCACCATCTTTACCTCCCAGAACTTATATTGGCAAAAATAGGGCTCCTCCCTTGCCTCCAAGGGTGCGAGCTCCTCCCATCCCCCCAAGAAAAGTAGAGAAAAAACAGGCTGCTCCGCCCGTCTCCCCCTGTGATACCTCCCCCCATGATACTTTAAGCCCCCCTCCCCTCCCTCCACGCACATACAGCCCAGTTAACATGCAGCCCAACTCGTCCGCTCCAACAAAACAGGGATCTCAGGACGAGGACACGGATAGGTCAAGTTTTAACTCCCTCGAAGCTTTCGCCGGTTCGAGAGAGAATTCCCACAATGAGATAACAGACATCTTGGGTGCTGAAGGAGGAACGACAACTCCTGTGAATAGTTCAGACAAGGAGGTGTTTCCTTGGGGACAAACTTCTGAGGATCAAGCGACACCTACCAGACCTCAAGGACAGCATTCGAAAGGAGATTTTCGAAGGTTAAGCGCAGCGGCAGCGACAGGAACGTCTCATGTGCACATACCCGAGCAGCCTCGAACTCGGAATTCAGTGCCAGTCATGTCAGACCAGTTGGCGCTGATACCATCTGGAGATACTTCCTCCAAGTCAAAGGGGTCAAGGTCACATCCAAAACTGCACAGGGCTGGTGGGATGGAGAGTCAGTCTATGGATGGCATCGCCCCGTTTGATTCTCAGCATAATGATAGGCTAACTCGAGAACATCAAAAGTGTTCTAAAACTCATAGTGCTAACGGTGCTTCACCGCAACGTTCGTCAAGCTTTCATAATGTGTCACCCTCCCCACCCCATGTTCATCCACGGAACAGGATACTCTCAGATGAGGAAAAACAACAAAATAGACAAGCAATTGCTCAACATTTGCAACTGTGGACACAGAAACAGAGAGAGAAATCGGGTAGTCCAAAACCTGACGCTGAAACGCCAGAGTCAGGTATTGGAAGTATGGCAGCAAGTTTAAGTGATGGTTGTGATAGTGCTGGGGCCGAGTGCTCTCCGCACGGCCCAAGAGGGTCAACAGGAAGTCAGGGAGGTCATGTGACATCAGGTCACACGCCGCAGGGAAGTCACACAGGGCCGAGCCCTAATGTACAAACTCCGCCCAAGAAACATCGGCATGACCATGATAGCACTGACGGAGGACAAAGGTCACAAGGGGGCGCTGTTGGTGAAGCAACGCCCCCTGGTGCCAGTGCTGTGTGGCAGCCTCGAAATCCAGATTCTTCTTCACCTGGCCAAAGGACGAGTGTTGCTTCATCAGGTATGTTCAGTTTTCGCATGGAGAAATGAGGATGATGTTATACTCACTCACCCACCCACTCATTCACTAACAAACCGGCTTCCTCGCTTGCTCACTCACCCACCCACCCACTCATTCACTGACAAACCGAGGCGCTCACTCACCCACCCACTCATTCACTAACAAACCGGCTCCCTCACTCGCTCACTCACCCACCCACTCATTCACTAACAAACCGGCTCCCTCACTCACTCACTCACCCACCCACTAATTCACTAACAAACCGGT
>JAUELE010245088.1:0-19736 GCA_031471655.1 Diodora aspera | reverse complement strand
TTCGGGCTTTCGTTTTTTGGCCCCAGGCACTGTATGTTGGACCGAATTTGAAAATTTGTGGGGCAGACATACTTAGAAAGAGGGTATCTTTCCTCATGCTTCCCCGTCATTTGGCACATTTCCCCCACCCCCCATCCCCCGTCACCAAGTGGTAAATTCAAAATAATTTCATGAGACAGTTTATATCCTTGTATTACAAATATGTTAACTCTACTTCAACTCATGAGAGTGAAACCTTTAAATTTGCAATTCCTTTTGACCATTCAAATTCCTATTTTTCTGTTCACATTTTGTCATACAAGTAGGTCAGTCTATTTTATCTGTGGAACATTTTTTTCAACAGTGTCATGGGGCAATGACAAAGAAAATAGCCAGCACAATTTAATAATTGACAGGGTAACACCAACAGATGTCCATGTCAATTCATGAAATTTCAATTGATTCCCTCTAGAATCCATGAATGTCAGTCTTACCAGACCTTTTCAACATGCTGCTTGTGTAGGCACACCACCTTCAATACATTTACAAGGTAAAAGTACAAAATTAGCGTAAATCCATTGTAGCGTCATTGCACTGCATGAAGCTCCATGATAATTTGTTTTGAACTGTTTTGACTTATTTGGTAATTAGTATCCACTGGAGAGCATGTTATGCTTGTTTCTAGTCTAAATTGTGATGAAAGAAGTACAAATAAATCTCGAAAGAAGTTTTGGGTCAAACATAGTGATGACAATGTTTCATTTACAAAAAGAAGCAGTGAATCTGAAATCCACATGATAACATGTTGGCACACATGTCACATCATGACATGTCAATGTGTGCATGCTTAAAGCAACAATAATGAACAACACACATACATGCTGCATGTGCTGGCACATCATGAATTTAACAGTTTGAGAAACATTTCACTTGAAGCAAATTTACCTAAAATTCAATAATCTTCAGCATTAATTTTTCACCTGACCTTTAAGGCAATTGGTAAATTTTCAGTAGAACAATATTGCATGAAAACATCCCTTTTAAAAATATCCTCATATGACTAGTTTCAGCAAGCAGCAAAATCGATTATATTAGTTCACGCTAACATCAGGTTTGACCTGTAATGTCTTTTGAATAGTATATGCTCACTTGCAATCAAATCAGTTCTCTACTACAAGGTTAATAAGCAAGAAATATGGTTAATTTCATATACAAACTACAGTTGTCACAATGTCAGTTTTTACTGCTGTAGGATAATTCATTGTTTTCAATGGAGAAAGACCACATCAAAGGATCATTGAGTTTTCATGAGTTAAAAAATATACGAAAGCAAAGACAAATAAGTTTGATGTAATTTTGGTAATATGAAATACTGGGATATAAACAACAATTGATGTCTCCTTTTTTTATCAGGTGGATACCAAAAAGCACCATGTTTACAGACATATGTATTTCCTACAGCAAAATATTTTGCCCCTCCAAAAATTCCCCCCTCCCTTTTCTTACTGCTTGGAGGCTCTATTTAATTGACAGACTACCGATGGCAAGGTTTTTGATGTTCATGTTTGCAAGATACAGTTTAAACCAGATTTCTTCAAGCGCATTATCAAGCAGTCAATCAAACTGTTTTTACAGCAATTGTTGTCTGAAAGATTTATGTGTAGAATGTTTTTTATTTGACGTCTGTGAGTACAGAGACTTGGCAAATATTTGTATATTGAGAAGCTGGACACAGCTCAATAGCAGTTGTGTTTCAGGAGAGGGTCAGTTATTCCATAACGATGTAACATTCACTGGGAACATACTGAACAAACAGTCGCCTCATATCAGAATGCTTTAGTGTAAAGACTGTCTCAAATTACTGGGGAACAGTACATGAAGATAGACAGGACATTAAACCAATGGTCAAAGAATTAATCCCAGAAAAAGTGCCTCGGTTCTCCTCGACTAGATTTGATTCAGGCTCTTCTGAAAATATTTTCTTTCTTATAGAGATGAATAGTCCTGCGCCATGACTGAAATTAAATTTTAAAAAACATTTGTTTTTCAAGATTTAAGCAAGTCTAATTTCTTATTAAAGCAAGTCTAGGTTCCTTATGAAAACAGCAGAGGAGAGAAGGCTCCTTTTTCCTAAAAAAAATAAAATAATGAAACCTGCAGTTTTTCTGTGGATGGATAAGTTTTCATATACTAAGTGTTAGTCTAAGAGATGAACAAATCAACCAGAATAGAACAGAAAGACAGACAAAACCTCATTCATTTGAACTTCATACAGGACTAAGAGAACCAAAAAGTTTTCGAAATTTGTTGTTGTATATCTACATTTTTCTAATTGGCTGGATGGATGGATATATTGTGGAACTTGGCAATGTTTTAGTCATAAGCCCACTTTCACCAGTTGAGTGCAGGAAAAAGGCCCACATCACCAATGGGAAACTAGATGATTTTGAGCTGAGCATGTACTAACGAACCAATGGACATTATGGTGATACAACAATGTGTGTAGTGCACCATCTGATCACTGTATGCAGAAATACTGACTACTGTAGAGAGTTGCCTGTGGTGGGAATCAAGTCCACAACCCTTTGGTTGGCAGGCTGAAGCTCAACCAACAACTTTTCTAATGAATCTGTTGGACAAACCAGGGCTAAAACATATGGATAAACATAAATTCATGCAGTTGCTGGAATCTTTTGAACATTTTATTACCAAGCAGCATTGTTGATAGTATCTTTCTCATATAGATGTGTACTCATCAAACCAAGCTCTCATAACTTCGGAAACCGTCAAAATAATTATTAAATATTCAATTGTCATTCAATGCAAATTTGTTTTAGAAAAGCAATGAAACACATCTGTGGCTATTTACAGTCATCATTTCATTGCCTACACTTATTAATAACCTGCCAAATATTTTTTTCTCAGATTTTGTTTAAAGGAAAAATACATAGTCACATACTGCAGTTGACATTATAAACATTCTGTGTCCCATGGTTACCAAATATTCCAACCAGGGTCTAGTCAAGAAAATTCGACTTATCATTTTATCATTGTGAAACATATTAAAATCATTAACTGATACCCACAATTCGACTCCAACCAAATTAGCACAGAATCAAAACTGCTACCTAGGCTGGTGTGCCAATACATCAAGCAAAACCGACTAACTAAATCTATGGGAGAAAGTGATTTATAATTTAACATGGCTTTTGGCAATCATTTAGCCATAGTGTTATTTGTACCATATTGGTGTCAGGGTTCCATTTACGGGCTGAAAGAGAGAGACGTGTATCATGGAAGGATTTGAACCCGCAGCCACTGAGTCTGGTAGGTAACTGGATTACCACTATGATAGATCCTTGAAGTACGGAAAGTGTTGTTGCAATAACTGGCCATAGTATCTACACCAATATACTCAAATGGGTGATACATATGGCATTTCAACCTCTTCTTTGCATTATACAACTGACATACTCCAGAAGTACCGTACATTCTTATAAAAGAGCATTAAGTACCAACCAGTCTAATAAATCTCTATTGGTATGCATTCACGGAGTAAGTGATATCAATTATCACCATAAATTGTTGTACTTGTTAACAAATCATTCTCTATCTTCAACATTAGCAAAAACCAAATTTGCTTATATTTTGTATTCAGACCTTTAAAATATCATGTAGTTTATCAACATGAACAAATCTCTGAATTTAACCCACTTCTTTAAGTAAGAATGTAAATCCAGAGCCATGGAAAATATAACATGTTTCGGAAATTGTTCAGGTAGAAAAGCTTAGGTCCAGTCTTTCAGGTATCATGTGTAAAGTTCAAAAAGGTGGTCAACAATAGCTCTGATCCCCATACAATACAGTCTCTCATGCCTATCACTTACTACAATTTCACACTAATGCACTCCATTGTTGCATGAAATTTAATTAACCCTTTCAATGACAAAGGCTACAAGACCAGGATATTAGATTTCAGTTGGAATGATAACATTGTAATGTGATACTGAAGAAAGAATACATTTAACCTTATTATAAATTCAGAAATTGAAAAAAATGAACTTGCTTTGAATTTAAAAAAGGAAAACGAACAAGGCATAAAATACTCCCAAAAATGATTTCTGAAATTTATTCTGCAAAGTGACATACACTTTAGTAACAATTCAGAAGAGGCTGTTCTGTGTATGGTAAATCATGTATATTTTTAAGTGTATAAGTGCATGTAAGCTTGAAGACATATACAGACATGTGTTTATCTATCAGAGTTTAAACATTAGTGAGTGATTTTAGATTTAACATGGTTTTGGGGAATCTTTCACCTATATCACTCACATCATGTCAGGGGCCGAGATCCTGGTCAAAGAATGAATGAATGAATGTGATTTAATGTAGCAGGAGGTAATATTTCAACCATAACACTACGGTTGGTACAAAGGGCACTCCTGGTCGAAGACAAGTACCTTGGTGGGATTTAAGCAACAACCTCCAAGGTTTGCAGATTACTGGACAGACATGCTAACCACTGAACCATTCAACGTCCTGATAAAACATTAAACATCTGACAACCAATTGTTTTCATGGCAATTGCTTTGCTAAAAGTATTTCTCGTATTGCTCAAGAGCTAGATCACATTTGCCTGTTAACCAGTACACTCAACCATAAACTGAAGCCAAGACTATGACTAATCATTGGTTTACTAAGACCCGTCAGAGGAAGACCATACTCTCTCTGTCCACACACTGAGTTAAAATCATTAATGGAAGACCTCTCCGAAATTGTGACACAGGTACAACCTTTAAATATTTAATTCTGTGACAGGCAATGTGTTTCAAGGAGTTTTCAGCATAGCACAAAACGCTCTTAATTGATGATATGTTTGTCATCAGCACTCTTTGAAGTTGCAGTGAATAAAATCTTAATGCCCTTTCGAGACAACTTTAGCAAGAGAGACAGCAAAAATTTGAATTGGAAATAAATGGACACATTGAGCTCCGAGTCACTCAAAAAGTACTCATAATTCAAACTAGCTGTCTCCTGAGCTGGCAAAAAGGAACTGTGGCTCTCTCTTGAAAGCTAATGAAAACATTGGACCATTTGTATGCCTTGTTTGTCAGCAACAAACTCAATTTAAACGTTTTCCACAGTTCCCTTATCTTAGGCCTCGACCAACATTGATTTGCCATCAAAACGCAGAACAAATTTCAATAAATATTTGAGGGCAAAAATTATCAAAGGAGATTTTCCCCTCAAAGCTGATGAAGCCTTAGCCAAAACGTACATAATGCAAATTTAAATGCTAGTTGCTAGGTTGCCAATGTCGGCACTGGAAAGCCAAGCGCAATGAAGTTTTAATACATCAAGAGAAAATGACATAAACTAGGACTGACCTTTCATCCCCTTAGTGACATAAAGCAGTTGTCAATGCCTCATCAATCTAATAAACAATTGTTCTAGCTAACTAACCAATCACTGTTTCGTTTGCCATAGTTTAAACACTACTTCAAAGGCTCCCTGTTTCAAATTTAAAGGCGATTTGTTTCTCAATCAATCAAAATGCAGATACACTGAACATAATTTGGCATTGTAATCTTCTTGTAGCTTGGCAAGTTGCTTGAAAACAATTTTAATCCTCTTTCAGTGACCTGCCGTGCCTTATCTCAAGTGATGAATCTCCTTCTGACTTTGTTTGAAAATCTCACATTTAATTTCCCCAACTCACGTAACAAAGCAAAGAGATATTATACAAAAACACCTTATCAAAGCACAGCTGACCATTCAGATCTGATGGTAACCAACATCAGCAGTTCTTTCAATCTCACAAATTGTTCTTTCACTATGAAATTTGATGCAAGCATGGCAACAAGCTAGCCTTGCTCCAAGATCCTAACTACATTTCTCAGTTTCTATTTGTCAAAACAGTGCTGAATTGACCAGAAAGGATTTGGATTTGGGCAAATAAAGCATCAATTAAATTGGAAGCAATCTTTCAACTGTGATGCCACAAGGTACCTTATGCCACACCAGATTAAAGCTCAACCAACTGGAAGACAGCTGAATGCAACAGACCTCAATTTGATAACCTTTTGCAATAAGCATGAGGTTGCTGATACGCTGAGTCTCTATTCTTTCTTACAAATTACAGTGTCGCTTAAAGTGCCAATGGATAAAGAGTCAGTAGATGCACATTTGATTTTAAATGTAGATGTCATATTTCGACAATTTTAAAACCCACCTTTTGTCAAAAAGAGACATTGGACAGAAATGTTTTTCATTCAATTCTGCTAAACTTATTATATTTTGTATATTTCTGTCGACCTTACCTCATAAACCATGTCATTATGTCATAAATCAATATTTATTAATTTATTTAATTGTTGTAGAAAGGGGGAGAACAACCAAAACACTAAAGCCATTTTTAAAAATGTCAAATGCACATGATACCAGAGCAGATAACAATTCTGACACAAATGAACATTCAACCATCAAACATATAAATCAATGGCAACAAGTGTCTATTTTAATATATGAAGTTTTTATGAATAAAGATAACATTTTGAGTATCATTTATCACAAGAGAGCGACTGTGATTTTGCTCTTCCATTGATTTTCTTTTCACACTGCATCCTAATGTCAACATTAAAATATTTTTCTGTCTTCAGATCCCTATTAGTTCCCAATTTAGGCTGAATGGCATTGCTAAAAACTGTTGAATTCCTCGAACTGATCAGTCTCTAAGCCACATCCACAAAGAAAGAAAATAACCCTAACCTCATTTCACAACACACAGCTTCTTGTGCTCTCCTAACTTTTTCCATCTTAATCTGAATCGCTTCCAGACAATTTGAGTCATTTTCATATCAGAGTTTCATTAAGCTATCAAAGAACGTGCCACACTGAAACCATGGGGAATTTCATAAGAGAATCTTTATACCGGCGACATACTTTTGACCTTTGAAAATAAGTGCAGGCGACAACCAATATTTTGGTATCCTGCCTTCTATATTGAATCTTGCTGGTTTAATAGGCATTCCCGACAGCATCCTCCTCGGCAGAAGAAGAGTCTTATGTCAGATTATTCTACTGGACACTTTTTCACTAGTTACCAATATTGTCGCTTTAAAACATGTAATTGAATTTGAGCCCAGACAAATCCAGTTTAATTTGGCTGGCAGGCACGGAAATCTCTGTAAGAGCTTCAACATACAGCTGATATTTCTGAGACAAACCATATTTTGTCTGTGCAAATCTGGATAGAAGAAGCTATAATTGAATTAAGGGCAGACCGGTTTTTCACCCTTTCCAGCTAGTAGGTGACGGCTGCTTCAAACATTACGTTACAAAATGCATTTAAACCTCAAACAGTAGAGTTTAAACTTGAGAAAAACGATCTAATGTCCTCGCAAATGAGCTGCTATCATGTGCAGTGCTGTTGACTGGCCTGTCGTTAAGTCGCTACTACTGTAGGGCAGACCATGTTTGCACAATTTTAACATACAGTGGAAAAAAATCAATATGCAAAAACTTGGCCAGACATGAAGTAATGAGAATCTTTCCAAATAAAGCTATTGCTGTATGAAAACTGTCATTTATAACTGCGCTATATGCCAGCATTAAAACAATCTGACTGTGTCATTTAAAAACCATTAGGATATCACTAACCTTGGAGAGGATGACATCTGTATTGACACAGGAATGTTCATGTGTATCTGAAATTCTGTAGATTGAAAAAAAATAATAACTATTTCGTTCAAAAAATCAACTTATTATCCAAAAGCGATGACCTTCAATGAATGATCAGACCATAAACTATCAAATCCAACTGTACAGTAAGTTCAGTTAAAAGGAAATATTCAGCTATAAAGAAGACAACAGACACAATGAGAGACGCCAATACGCTGAGAAGGTGAGTGAAACCGTGTTTAATGTTGCACTTGGCAGCTTGTCAGCCATACCATAACAGATTAACGAAAAGGATTGAAAACAACAATTACCCATTCTCAGTCAGTTTGCATGATAAGCATAAGATTATTGACTCTATCCCCTCCGAGTGACACTGTCATTGACTAAAGCTTCATGTCTTTTACAGTAGATGGTAAATGCAGATCAAACTGAATCAAAAGGAACATCACAGAAACATGATGAAACAATGCACTAGGTCAGATTTTGCTAATAAGACATTCCTTCTTTTGAAAAAAACACTTCAAGGCAAAAAATATTTATCACTGGGACAGATTACGCAAAAACTATTTAACAGGTTTTTTACAAATAGTTGTCAACGTATTAATTGTATGTATGGTGTTGTCTAATGGATTGTGTATTCTTCCCTAAGGTGTGGATAACGGGAGGTTATCTGGTGTAATGTCAAGCATCTGTCAATCTCACAATGATGCCCATCCATCTGGATTTTTGTGACACTGACAACTAGAAAGAGTGAGTTTATTTGTTTTGACAATACCTTGAAGAAGTCTTTTGGCTATATCAGAACTCAGAGCTTAGTTGATCAAGTATGCAGACAAGCTGAATTAGATTCAAAATCAAGCCCATTTTAGCTCACAAATTACTCAAACAAGATAAGCATGTGGTTTGTAAGAAATATTCAGGTTTACATGGTTCCAGCAGCCTATTATCTATACATCTACAAAAGTAAGACAAAAGTAAGCTGCCCACAAGCTGGCAATGAAGCTGGAAGTCGCAAAATTAAAGCTTGCTGGAAAAAACATGAACTATTGTGACAATACAGTATATGTATTCAGTCAAAGAGTTCAATCTCCTATTCACATTTTGTTCCATCACATTTGTGAAGTAATTGATATATTGTTTCTTGTCCAAAGTTAAACAGAAAATCATGGTATTTTATGCTTTTCAAACCAATAAATTAACCAGAGAGATAGTGTGTTTCTAACTACCCCAGACAAGTACCTTGAATATATGGCTTCCAATAATTCACTAGGGCTTTGGTTTGAAAGAAGTAGTTTACTATACAAATGAAATTACTTTTAATAGACAGAATTCATACATCTCCATTAAGAATATTTCAGACCGCACATGTGTAATTCTCACAAAATCACTGCTATTTATGTCTCCTATACCTCAACTTCCTTTTACATTTTTCATCCTGGGCATTACCAAAGAACATCAGAACACAAGTACCATGCAAAGAAGTTTGAATTTGAGGCAAAGTTAACAAATAATGTACTCGTTTATCTCCAGTATGCAAGTGAAGTTTTACATTAGTGTCAAAATCTCGAGCAACATATAGTTAGGGCAAACTAGTCTGACAATCAATGTAATATTGTAATTCCTATGAATGACAAGGAGTGGCAAATGATCACAAGAAATGCTTGCAAAAGTAAATATATGGGTCATTTTGGCTTGTTTTACAGTAAGTAATGTCAAAGTTCGGAAATTTCTTGACAAACAAGCTCAGCATAAACACTATCCAAGCACAAATCAGACTATTTACCACGATCTTATGCATATCAAGCTGAAGTTTCAAATTTCCTTTCCTATCAGTGTCACAAAATCGGCCTCCTTACCATCAAATTCCACCAATTACCATACCGTATTAGATAATTGAACATATGATCAAATCAGAGGCCACCTTCTTAAACTGCAAACAAGTCTGGACAATTCAACCACCTAAAACACCAAGACTTAAGCTGTGTTCTTTAGCTAAATATCAAAAGAAAAGTTTGTGTCGAAACGTGTCATAGCTCAATTTCGTTCTCCATTTCTTCTTCCTGCTTTTGTGTGACGATGGTCAAATATATGATCACATATTAAACATCAATGTTTTGTTGGGGATAGTGTAATTTGCTCATCAGGGAATTCAAGCTGCCCTAGGGGCCTGCCTTGTCTCACCAGCTCCATGTATTAATTGGTCTTCTTGAAGACGAAACAAGTCTAAGCTTCAAATGGGGTTTCATTTTGCCCCAAATCATCTCAGAAGCTGGGAACACATTTTCAAATAGTGCTGGAAACAGAAGTGAAACAAAGATCTTTCGAGAACAATTTTATTCATTCAGTGTTATTTCTGTTAACACTCCAAGCTATTTAGTCTTGAAAGTGAGTTTAGAGCTCAAGACCTGTCCTTGCATTATCTTTGACACAATAATCTCACAGGTAAGTCCAAGAAAACCTTTCTGTGAGTGAATAAGTGATTTTGCATTTTATGTGGCTTTTGGTAATTTTTCAACCATATCACCACAATGGCGCCTACGTCACATTAAGGGTCAATCTCTGGGTTGAAAGAGAGGCACCCAGGTGGGATTTGAACCACAACAGCCAAGGCTGGCAAGTTACTCAACCTAGACACTAAGTACTGCACCATCTGTTGCCCTAAAAACTTTATTAGATATTTGAATCCTCATCACAAACTTATCTCAACCAAAACTTCCTCATTGATATGCTTCAAATAAAACAATTAACAGTAATTTCATATAGTTTACATGAGATTAAATCATTTGATTTGAATCTGTACTTCCTAACGATTCCAAACAAATTCCTCATTACTACTCTGGTAATATTCAAAAGTAATCAACATAAGGCAGCAAGATTTGAAACTTATGTAATTTCCTTCTCAACAAAAACCAATTCAACATTTGAAATAAAATAAAATGTATATACATATATTAAAAAATATCAGTATTGTCTCTGAGTCAACTATAGTTGAACCTAGCAGCAGTGGACTGTGTAAGCACTACAATAGACCAATCTCAATATTTATGCACTTGCGCCTATAGCCTCGTTTTCGTCAAAGATAATGCATAATGTCTCTTATGCAGTGTCCAATCCAATGTCTGGCTGTCTCTAAAACCTTATGCATGACAACAAAAATGAGGCTATAGGCACAAATGCATAAATATTAAGAGTGGATACAAACAAGCACAGCTTAGAATTATTTTAAGGTGTAAAATTTTGATGACCCTTGCATTAACAATGGTATACAACAGGAATAAAAATGTTGATTTTATCAAATAAAATATAGTGAAATAGCCAGTGTACTTAAACCCCATTAGTACAAATGGAAGGAAGTTTATAAATCTAGTTCACATTTTCTTAGGACATTACTAGAGTTATTTGAAGATGAAATTAACCATGACAAGGAGTTCAGACAAATTTTACAGGTATATCTTTAGTGATATATACTGCTGTGACTTCTTACACTCAAATGGCCACCAAGACATATTGATTGAATGACCCGAGGCCTTTCAAGTTTTTGTGCTGATGAAAAAGTAAATTACAAGCATTTGCTTTTAGTGTTAGCTGTTTTCCATATGGTAAGGGCCAAAGGAGGGACAGGTGAAATAGGCTGCCACTGCTCATTAAAGGTCCTGTGGGGCCATTTGCAAGAAGTGTGATAATGAACATATAAATAATAACTGAGAACATGAAGATGGCACATTGGAAGGGATGAAATGTTTGCTGTGGGTAGGTAAGCTCATGATACGACAATCTCACTCACGTCTTGGACCTTCTTAATCAGAGTGCTCAGCTTCATGCATAATCAATGTCAAATACAGTAGAGGACACAATGGTAGTAAGTGGGACGACCAGATCTCTATCCTATGCAAGTAATCCCTACTTCAACAGCTGATTCTATCTATTTCGTGACCCCATGCAACATAATTGCATAGCTAGCCAATATCATTATTAGAGGATTAGAAATGGTCAGAGCTTTATTGAAGATGAAACCCTGCCACGACACCCCTGACAAAAGGCCAGCATATTCATATTCAAATTCTGTGTAAAATCCAAATATACCTCATTTACTTTAAAAATTCACATTACATCAATAGTGATTAAGCTCTTTCTTTCTGACATAAATAATTCATTTTTCATTACAGAGTACATGGATTTATCTATGCTAATAAAACTCAGAAGGGATTTCAAGGTTTTATCAATTCATAAAAGCTGGCTAGACTCTTTCTGAAAAGGGATATGATGTTAAAAAGATTGCACAATACTATTCTTCCAACTATGTAAGACCAATATGAAAAGCATAGGCTAGACAACTGCCCAAATCTAATCATGTTCCATTAGTTCTGGGCCATTTAGAAATGATATCGAGGGATATTTGTCTTGCATAAATGTTAACTTACGCACACCTAAAGACTGATGTTGCAACAGTCATTGCCTAAATTCATTTCAGTGTCTGTTGATTAGCACCATTACTCCAGAAATGGAACCACAATTCAAAGTTTACTTTGAACACACCTACTACCCTGAACCCTTTCTTCCCCAATTCTTTTTACCAAATCCCCAGACTGCCATAACATCAATTTATTTTAACACGTTTCAGACAATTTTATTTTCTTTAAGCTAAGGTATTCCCAAGGAGGATTCAAATTCCATTTCTTACTATCTAATTGAAAAATAAACAGTTAGATTTCTCAAGGAGTCTATAACGTTCTTCCAGTAAATCATAACTTCATCACAAATTTATTGACCATGTTACTTTTGTTCGTGTGATAATTTTTACACCATGACAATGATAGAATCAATCACTTGAATGCTGTCTGAACATTTACATCAGATTACAATTTATGACAATTTTATCAAGAAACACTTAAAGTTTCGTCTGCAGGAAACTGTCTGGGGTATTGAGATTGTGAATTCTTTGAGATGTGGGATACTTTGTTTTCTCACCAAACAATGGAGAGAATCTCCCTACAGTAACTTGTGGATATTAGCTAAATGAAGTTTAAGCTGCAACATCCAAAGACTTTTATACAATACATGTTTTCAACACTCAATTACATTGGTTCAATATTTTCAAAGTTTTTTATTTTCACATTGAGCAATTACCATAAATCATTAACCAAAAAGGAAATCTGCAGAGACAGATTGCTAAGATGAATGGATTTCATAAATAAATTACAATTCATTTAAAACCTTCAAGAAAAATTTGAATAATCCATGTATCTTCTTAAAAACTATTCTTCACTTAGTCAGAAAATTCCATCAGTCAAATATTAGCTGGCAACAATATGACCAAAATATTACTCAGCTACAAAAAATAATCATGACTGTATGAAGACATCATGACCAAAGCTAAATAATTGAGAGAGAAAAGTCGTATTCATTATGCTGTTAAACCCATACTTATATTATCTAAGTGCCAGGATTTCGTCAACAGTGAAGTTGATAGCTGACCAATCCAAG
The DNA here is from genome assembly GCA_031471655.1 of Diodora aspera. Classification (NCBI taxonomy): domain Eukaryota; kingdom Metazoa; phylum Mollusca; class Gastropoda; order Lepetellida; family Fissurellidae; genus Diodora; species Diodora aspera. Next base: position 6,593 of record JAUELE010245088.1, on the reverse strand, counting down.
ATTTAAACTTGGTTGACAGATTGATATGCAAACATGCTATCCTCAAGGAAAAATATGATATTACATAGCTTTCTGTATGTGACCATGATTGCAGAGGTCACGGCTCGTGCTGGGTTTGGAAGCGTTCAAGGCTAACATTAATAAGCACATACAACAGGAGCCAACCATGGACCTTTGTTACAATGTGATATTCTATCAATGTGCAAATTTAATCAAATGTCTTCAAAAGATTGAAGTATAATGCTGAAACCGTCTTACAGATGAATATTATTTTTTAACCATACGTAGAAAACATAAGCTGTCTGGGATAGGAGATATTACAATGTTTGCTAGAAGATAACATGACCCTCCTACCAAGTGATAACACAAACATGACTTTTATACATAAAAAAACAATTTGCCACATAATGCTGATTTGGGTAAATATATTGATCGACATTAACGCCTAATTGTCTCGTATTTCAAAATATTGTCACATCTGAACATTACTTGAAGTTACTTGTGTGGCCCCAAGATATGTGTCCATATGCACTAATTGAGCATATTACGCCCTGGCTGGACTACTTCTTGCTCCCAGCAGGTCTGCTAATTGATGGTGAAAACCACTGGTAGGCTTTTATCAGCATAGTTTAGAAAGTTCACTCTTCATAAAGCATAGATATGTCCTAATTTCACTTGCACATAACCTTGACTTTGTGATCTCAGAATTTAGAACAACATGAATCGGCAAATACTCTAAACCAACCCTCAAGGTATAAGTCATTTAAGTTATTAATGCCACACTCTTCAAGTTCTAATGTGCTCATGGTGTCTAGACACAAATGATGTCAGGATTTGAAAGGGTTATAATTTAATCATCATGATAATTCTGTTTTACGGTAGATTTGCCACAAAAAGCGACCAGAGTTTCTGTACGCTTATGACATATTTTGAAACCCACAATTATTGCATGTTAATTACCAAATATTTACAACCTATAACTTGCGAGAAAGATAGAAATTATGTAGAGGTTATTGAAACCTGTTAAATGCTTCAAAAGCATTTCTGAAAAATGCTATCAAACTGCAGAAACAATACAGTATAAAATGAATGATCTAAACACTTACATGTAAACAAAGCTGTTTTCCATCTAGAGCATTTATAAACTATGAAAGTCTACACAGAGATGAAAACTATTGGCTTACCTAAGTTTTCCTGAAATAATACATATTTAGGACAACTAGCTGTACATGTGAATAGATTGCAGGAACTATTATATGCTTTATTTACAACAATAATTTGAGCCCAAAAATCAGAATTAAATCAACAAAGCTTTCTCCTTATAAAAAGGTTCACTGCAGAACAGATGCTGTTAGTGCCAAAACCGTAAATGTCAACCAAAATTGGGAGTATAAGTATGAACATGTGGCACTGGAATACACAACGCATGTGAGCAATGTATCAAGCACTAAAACTTCTTGTGGATGTTAGTCCAATCATATATCCATGAAGCATGTAGTAGGTCAGACATGTGTTGTTCCAAGATGATGAACATGTCTACAGCTTAGAGTCAAGGTATATTAGACAAGTATCCCAAGAGATTTCCAGGTGAAGTGTCTTCTCCCACACACTGGCATGATTATATGTGGGACAGGAATAACCTTCTTTTATACAGGGAGCAGTGTCATCATTAGATGTATTAACAAACTAAGCCCAATAAAACTGCACCCTATTTGCTCTGATGACTATCAGAATCAGGTGCAAAATGCCACAGAGATCACAGTGAAAATGCTGTGACGGATGATCTGATGTTTAGCCTCACTTTCAATACTCTGTGTACTCTCACTTTCAATACTCTCTGTGTAGTCTCACTTTCAATACTCTCTGTGTAGCCTCACTTTCAATATTCTCTGTGTAGCCTCACTTTCAATAATTTCAATGTAGCCTCACATTCCATAGTCTGTTTATCTTCGCTTTCAATTCTGTGTAGTCTCTCCCTTTCAATACTCTGTGTAGCCTCACTTTCAATAATGTCAATGTAGCCTCACTATGAATACTCCCTGTGTAGCCTCACTTTCAATAATCTGTGTAGGCTCACTTTCAATAGTCTCTGTGTAGCCTCACTTTCAATATCTGTGTAGTCTCACTTCCAATAAACTGTGTAGCCTCACTTTCAATAATTTCAATGTAACCTCACATTCCATATTCTGTTAAGCTTCACTTTTAATACTCTCTGTGTAGTCTCCCTTTCAATACTCTGTGTAGCCTCACTTTCAATAATCTTTCAGTAGTCTCACTTTGAATAATCCCCTTGTAGCCCCACTTTCAATACTCTCTGTGTAGCTTCCCTTTCAAACACTCTCTAGCTTTGCTTTCAATACTCTCTGTATAGCCTCACTTTCAATACTCTCTGTGTAGCCTCATTTTCACAAATATGTGTGCAATATTTCAGCTTAACTCTCATGTGGTCACCAATGTCATCTCAATGTGAGGGCTAAACTTTCAGGTCACAGTTGTTGAATTTAAAGCCACATCTTACTGAATGATCAGTCGATTATCTATCCTGTGTTTACCAACATCCTGAGACAGGACAATTGAAATGATAGTCAATGCGGATCAAGAGAGGTTAAAAATCCAGTAAAATTGTCTCTGGGCCAATGATATGTCAGCCTGAATGTCTGATGCTCTGGGTCAAGAAATTGTAAATATTATGACATACTTGATGTTTGATACAACTTTTACTATTCACAGCTCCTTTTGATAAAAAGAAAGCTGTGCTACAGCTACAGATCGGCACATTAGCCATAGGCTAATTGACATTGCTTGTGGCTAAAAGAAAATAACTCTTTTTTGCGACAGTGGTTTGTGATTTGAATCAGATTCCTGAAACTAACCTAGCAGTTTGCTGCAACAAAAGATTCTTTTTAAACTAAATGTTTATTACAGATGGTATTCTGTAACATTTGAAGTGGTTTTGTTGTTAATATGTAATATTGATAAAATGTGTGGCTATGCAAATTTACTTGTGGCTCAATGATAGAAAACTGTTTTAGCCACAGTGGCTAACGAGAAAAATTTCCTAGCGCACGCACAGAAAAGTCTCAATTATTGAAAGGAAAATGAATTGCTTTCCAGTCAGACACATACTTCTAACAGGCAGCACCAAATGTCAAAATGACAACAAAAAAAACATTCTCAAAGACTGTAATTCATGATGTAATTCTTTAAAATCAATTCTTTTGCAACAATTAATCAATTAATCTTAATTTTTAAAAGGTATTTCAAAAATATGTGTGAATTATTTCATGAAAATCATCATGTTTCAAAAGCCAGCAGTCGACAAACAGCTTAAGAATACAATTTACAGCTGAAAAATTCCCAACAGGCTTAGGACTATTACCATTGTTGGTAAAATATTTCCAACAAAAAATGATCAATAAATATTGGGCCAATTTGGCTTAATTTTTATAAGATGTGTCAAAAAAATGGCAAAACCTCATGAACTACAAACTACAAATCATCAAGTAACAAAAACACAACTCCCAAGATCCTGAGTTATTGTTCTTTACAATTATGCCACACGAGACTCCGATAAGAGGCCTGTAAACTTACACTGACAGTCAAATATAAGGAAAAAATATTGATAGATTCAATTATCTCCTCTCTAACTTTTACATTTAGTACTGAATTATTAGAAATTGGAAAGAAAGTGTGTGAAAGAAAAAACATAAAATATAATTCTCACAAATACTTTAATCATGTTTTTTGCATTGTTTGCCATGTTTGAATGATTATCAATACTTTCCCAATATACAAAGAGACAAAACAAAACTGAGGTCTAGTATTGGTTGCACTTTTACTTTTCTTTGAATGAGAACTGCCCAAGAAGTCTTTTGAGCCTGGCCATGCACACTTTCTGTACAGCTGCACTTGTCATATCTGACGTTTTGCCAAGTTTGCCACATAAAGCTGAAGGTGACTCTTTCATAATTGTTGCACAGAAAGAGACGAGTTTTTATGTGATGGAAATTTTTTCAGTGAGGATGTTACCAGCTGGACAAAAGGCACAAGTGGACATGCCAATTCTGCAAGAAATTGAGGGAGTGAATGTGAATTAACGTAGCAGTGGGTAATATTTCAACCATAACGCTATGGTTGGTACAAAGAGCACCAAATGTTTGAGTCGAACGAAAGTGAGTGAGTGAATGTGATTTAACGTAGCAGGGGGTAATATTTCAACCATAACGCTACAGTTGGTACAAAGGGCACCAAATATTTGAGCCGAACAAAAGTGACCCAGCCGGGATTCGAACCCCCAACCTTGCGGTTGTGAGGCAATCTGAAGAAGAAACTGCAAGCCAATTTTCAGTTCATATCTGTCTATTTAGCTATGACGTGGATGTACAGATTGAAATGAAAATAAATTCAGTCAAACATCTCATACTGCTTACTGGTCAGGGATGAAGTTATGGCAGAGAACAGTCGGTCTTTATTAGATGCCAGGTGGTTGAATTATTATCATTATTTTGAAGTGTAATGTGTGGTTTTTACCATTTTGATGGCCACATATTTCAGGTCAACAGCCAGTATATTTTGACAGCTTCAGGCTTGTATCTTCATTTCTGCTGGTATATGACCAATGACCAAGTATAACAGACATCCCAAATTCATAACAAAATCAAACACAACCCAAAAGAGTAGCTAAACATTTTAAAGGAAATGCAATCTCAAATTAAACAAATGTATTTGATCATTTCCAAAACTGACACAAAATATCTCACCAATTTTATGATCGCTACTTATGAATTATTATTAATTTAGTGTGATGTAAGAAACCTTCATCTTACAATGGTTTCTACAATCTTCCCAGTATCTCTCTGCCAAATACATGTTCCAAATACTGGCTCAACAGATGCTTCTATCATAGGCAGAATTTGAATCAACAACATTTATGCACATTCACTTCAGTATTAAAAACTCTCTCTCACGCACGCACACATGCACAGAAAGAGAGAGAGAGAAAAAGAGAGAGAGAGAATCCCTATTGATACAAAGTAACTTCTGGAGTCTATACCTCTAGATGCTGGTCAACAATTAAAATTCTTGCATCTGGGTAAAATCATTGTGCCCCATTCAGTGAAACTGACCTAAATCTTCCAATGAAACAAACATGAATCACAGACCTCAACTAATTTAAACATTCAATCTGTGAGAAACATGTACACATATTTGCTTTATTTTAAACTAAATGTGTAGAAACTTTCATGGGTACGGTCAATGTACAAGTGTAAATTTTATCAAAAAAACAAAATGCAGCATCTCTTTAAAAACATTTGACCAGCAGAATTATTATTCTGTTCCACTGAATAAAGCTGTTCTTCACAAAAATGTTACCCACGGAACTATGATAAATTTAGCAGTTATTTTGTGTCAAAGTTTGATGTGGTCAAACTCAGTGTTTTCTTTTAAAAAAACCCTCCAAACTTGTGAACGACAATTATACATAATCTCATGTACATACCACAAATAATAAACAAACGATATAGCATGTTTGTCGGCTTTACAGCTTCTTGAATACCCTCATTTATTTTGGGACCCCTATGACAAAGTTAGAAAGAAATACATTCTGAACTTTCCAACAGAATCTTGAAAATGTTGAAAATGTCTAAAATCCTCGGAAATGCTACACTTGCAAATAAATGCATTCAGCTCATATTCAGAAAGCATTTGAAAACGACTGAAAATTCTTCAGTAAACCCTCAGAGAAAGGTTTGGAATGAGGTTGGCTATTGGAAAATAGAAAATAAATCCATCTGCATTTGCCAGGGAATAAGGGATTCAATTAGGCATACACAAAATGAAAATAATCTCCAGGTACAAAGATTGGTTAAACAACAGTGGATCCAAACAGCTTATGAACCCATACCACAAGACAGATTGATTGCCCACTGTACTTTATCATCAACGCCCAGAAAAGAAACCATGCAGTTATTTATTTACAACATTCACACTGGTAAAAAGATCCAGACCTATACTTTTAGAACGCTCCAGATAACACAGAGGAAAGGAAACTAGCCTGACCATAAAAAATAGTCCCATAAATGATAAAACCCTAGATCTCTCCCCAAGCCATAAAGCCTGCGTGACTGTCTTCCTATGTAATGTTTCCCATCACAGACCTGGCACATGACTTCAAAGCCAGCTGCTTGCTGAGGTTATTGTACTCAATATATTTATTGCCTGTAATTATGCATCTTTCTTCATGCCTGACTGCGTTTTATGGCCAGTCTGTTCAAAGTAAGCATATTTCAGCTCTCTGCCTGGGGTCACCCATCTCCTTAGACTTAGCCAGACGACCTAGCAACACATTTCTCCATGATCTCACACTTAAAAGTCTCCTTTTGTGCTTGTTGGGATCATGATTTTCACTTTGCTTACATCAAGTTTAAAACCAGCATCAAACAGTGAACTGTAATTGACTACGTAACAATTTTTATGGACACTTAGATAAAATGATTAACTACTGACGACACAGGTTTCTCCTAATAACAGTAAATAGTTTCCTCAATAAAGACATATATATATTAATGTCCTCCCCTACCTTCCAATCAAAT